>WEDG01012220.1:0-19418 GCA_017591395.1 Schistocephalus solidus | reverse complement strand
CTTTTTTTTTTTTACGTATTGCTCTGCATTGAAGCGAAGACTGCACATTTATCTTAACACTGATTGCACCCTTTATTTTCCTCATCTTTCTCAGTAGCTTCCCCATTGTGGAGAAAAGGACCATCGGGAATTTAAGTGGACTCTCTCTTGGAACTATTATTTCGCTACTCCCTGAGCTCACCAATTAATCCATGGATGCCAGTTCCCCTTTATATCACCAGCTCATCCAAAACGGATTTTGCCACATTCAGTGGTCCACAGTCTAAAAGAAAATGCCGCCGTTTCTGCTGGACGTAACATCATCAGAATTCAAATTCTGATCCTAAGATGCTGAAGACTAAGTTCATTGACGCATTTTCATGAGATTTTGTTTCATACGCCTAAGTGATCAAGAACGAATCATCTCGACGTTTCATTATCGCATCTGGAAATGCAACTGCAGTATTACTCCTTACTCCACCACCCGACCATTTTTCTAAGCAGCTTTTTCCTCCCGTTTCTCTCTCTCATGAAGGCCTCATTGAACCTTGGCCTCCATTTTTGCATGGTAGGAGTTTTATTTTCACCTGCCTATTTTTCTGGTTCATCGTATTAATTTCTAAAACACTGCTAACTGTTGACATAGCAGGACAAGTTATTTATTAGTACATTTTACTTCACACAATGTATAACCTTTATTTCGCTACTCAATATTTGCTTAGACCTGCCCTTCCAGTGCTAAATAAAAAATTTAAATTTAAATTGCTTTTTAGAATTTACCTAAATAACCCATCCATACTGAGCGAGTTATGATCAACGCAGCTGCTTTGTATTACCCTAAGGTGTTTTGATTTTCTGTAAATCACCATCATAATAAAAATTCGTGGACACCTCTTTCTCGAAATAATTGTAGCTCGACACCGATAGGATTAGAGTCCTTTTACGCACGCTTTTCATTGGCTTTAGACAAATGAGATGTAACTAATGGTAACAGCTGTGTGTGTACAAATGATTTACGAGCCCCAAAGAGCAGCCATACTGACCCATGTCCATAAGTGGGATGCCACCTAGCTCCTCGTGAATTTCACTGTAGAGCGCCGGTTTCTCCATAGCGTGACGCGGAAACACATCAGGCTCTCTACATAAATAGAACCGTCCCTCACTCCTTCCCCATCTGTTTTTGCTGACAGCCCGAGTACATAATTGGAGGACGGTCGTATTGATGATAAATGTCACAACGTTCAAAGCTTCGTCCCGACAGAAGAAGATGTATTCTTGTATTTCTTTCTTGCAGAAAATTTTGCCAGTATCTGTTCAGTAAATTTTAAACTCCCACTCTCATTCATATACACGTGGCTCCTTTAGTCCTCAAACAGGAATCTCATTAATAATGTTACATGCTCTGCCCTTCTTCTTCCTTCGTGCGCTAGTGCCGCACTTACCGCCTACCTAATATGGTATTTTTACCACAATATACTCAACCCGGATCTTGTTCCTGATATCCTGTCTGCTGAAAATGCACCGCATATGAACGGGGAGCGTGTCGATACGTTCTATCTCGGAGTGAGGGCAATGCGAGTTCATGAAACTTTACTTTTTGACTGTTTGAAGTCCTTTCTTTACTCGCGATTTCACACCCTAAGTTGTACCTTTATTCGACCCTTCACCACAAAAGCGAGATTACTTTAGAGGAATTTCTCCGTCAACAACGAGATTCATTCTAGCTGGCTTCAAAACCTTGATACTGGCCGATAGCCAACTCCGCCCTTCTTCAGCCCCAGCCCCATGGCAGGACTTTCATGATATGGATTTTCCTAGCGACAATCAAGTTACAGGAACTTAAATGATGGTTTTCCTTCTCTGGAGCGTTTCGCCGCATCTGAACAGGCTTTGCTATTAAGAAACACCCGCCGTCAAAAGCCGCAGACAGTTCTAACAGGAATATCTTCGAGATTTTCAAACCCACCTTTACTGCTCAATACTGGAGGCCCCAAAAAGGCCTCAACATAGTCTTGAACACCGGCGTAATTTCTGTTCAATAAAGGTGATACAACTGTATTTCCCGACTTTCGATATGGAGCGCCCCATAGGCCCCACCAAAAGCCATTCTTTAAGAAGTCAAAGTGGAACTGTAAATCAGCCCTTTCGGACGAAATCGCTTATTGGATCCTTTTTCGTAATTTTCATGACTTGTCGGTTCTTGCGTACTTGAACTTATTACCTTTGGTAAACATTTAAACCTTAGATTTCATTGTATATATTTTATATTAAACTTTCTCATATCATATTCCTTGCCCTTCGCGAAATGTAATTTGAATGGCCTGGTTTCTATTTCTATTTAATTCATCTCTTTACGTGAGTACCAGCAGTGAAGGGCGACGCTCATTCCTCCTTGAAACACACGAATTTGTTTTACGCCTGCCACTTTATCTGGCTCGGCGCGATGTCGCCGTCGGTCAGATGGGGCAAAAGTAATCTTTCTGATCCGGGGATTTCACTGTTCTTCGATGAAACCCCACAAGACTCTGAACCCATATGATGACGAATCCTAGCTTCTCGACGTGCTTCCGCAAAATAAGCGCTGATCCTGGGCCCCGCAGGACGAAAAGTGCGTGGTAGCCTTTTGGGCAAAAACGGTGAATAGGTGGAAGGCATCAACGGAAAACATACTTGGCCTTCAATTTTAAATTCTCAGTTTGTGGCGGTTTGGTATTCTCTGGCTCCTTGTGCTGGCGCAGGCGACGTGATAATGTTTGAGTCTTTACTGTTTAATGCAAGCCCGTACAAGTCACCTTGATACGAATAAATAGGGCACCTGGCAGAGCTTTTAGATAAACCTGAACAGCTTATCCCAACGGCTCAGTAAAATGGCGAAATTACAAACTTCAGCTCCTGGAAGTATGCGGTGCCGTCCTGCGCCTGACCCTGCATCATGGAATTAGTCGCAAATAGTGTCGCAATTTCGCGGGTATGGTTTTGATGAAGTTGATGACCGGTGGAACTGCGCAACCCGCGTTAAAAATGAATGGGTGCTGGTTATATCAGGTCTGATTCGATCAAGTCTTCTTCTTCTTCTTCTTCTTTATGTTATCTTTTCAGAAACCGCCTCCGGGTCGTAGATTATGGTTTGTACTCTAAAAAGTTTGTTAAACACTTATTTTCTCAAACGCTTGTAAACTTGAATTTTCTTAACCTTTTTCGGAATAGACCTTTGTTTCATTTTTAGTTCTTTCACTCGCGTTTCTTGAAATAATTTGACCTGGTGTTCCGCATTGCACGAGAAATAATCAATTGAATCAAGGAAAACCTGAAATCGGCGTAACGTGCCTGTAATTCCTTTCCTTCAGAACCAGCGTCTACCACTTTCCGGCGCTAAATTTAGTGCCACACGGTCCACTCTACTTAACCCTGTAATCTCTATCGATTTCGAACTTTTGTCAAAGCAGCTACTTACAAAGATTCCAAACCAGAGTAATATTTTAAAAAGGCAACAAACCATTGGTATTTGAGGCTCACGAGGCCCAAAGCCAGCTATTAAACCTAACTCATCGAAGCTTAATAGGACGGGCTAGCATCTTCCAAATAATAAGCTTTAAAACCCATCTGAGTGTCTTATCTTTTATTTGACCTGATCGATAAAATACTCCCTCAAACCGTAAACTATAAAGAACAAAAGAGAAAATGTTAAATTCGCGGCGATTACGTCCTGCAAGTCTTAGCAACCCCAGTCGTAGACGCCGATGTCCCAGAAAAGCATCTTTTGCACAGTGTTTTCCAGACTCTAGACATTAGTGTCGTCCATTTTGACGCCGCACGTTTCTCATGCACATAAGTAGATTTTCTAGTACAACGCATCCACCAGGCACTTCTTCTGACCTAGTCATGTGGTCCTCTCGTCACCACGATAATTAACCAACCTTCGACCCAACCTCCTTACCCGATCGTATGTTGTTCTTCCATAGTTGTAAGCTCGTCTATCGCACCACTCCACTGCGCTTGACAGATTGACCAAGCCTAGCGAAAAACAACACTACGTCTACTATACAAATTGTTGATTATGCTGAAACTTGTACACACCTTTCAAAATAATTTTTCCTAATCTTTTAGTCGTTCTGCTCCTCATGACCGACCCGATCAGAGCTATCATCAGCATCACACCCCGCTCAGAAAGAACCACCAGTTTGTACTTCGAGCCACCTCCCCGCAAATTTTCGCCTCCGGTGAGGGTTGACCGACAATCCCAACTATCACGCGCTCGAAAACCAATCCACCAAAACCAACAGGCAGCCGTTTACATTGCAGAGGTGACTCTGTCCATTCTTTATTAACGGATATTATCCAATCCGGCACCGACACCAGACAATCAAGGATGTTTCCAATGACAGTTCCATGCCCAGATTAGATAATTTCCTTCCATCAAGCTCACCAGCACCAATCGCTACCTGCCCCATATGAGCATTCAATACCTACGGTCGACTTCTTTCGGATAATTCTTTGCACTCGTTTACCGCGACCTAGCTCATTAGCCAAATTAGGCCAGGCAACAAATTTACAATAAAACTCTTTTGCATAACATGTAAATGCCGCCGAAGCAAAGGCTCTCACTCTACGCTGACGGTGAAACTTCGGGAGAAGTCTCGCTTCAAGAGCTTTCATGACTTGGATGTAGTATATTTGCCTGCGCGTATATCAACAAAGATAGTTCCTGATTAACGCAACGCAGACTCCGAGTCACTCAACACCTAATAAGACTCCACTACCGATTTCGCCCTATCCCCTTTTTCCGACTACAACAACCCTTTAACAGATTAAACCGCACTGCCAATTCCGGCTTAGAAAGCAACACCCTAAATTCCTCCTTATAAATTGTTCCACAAAATTTGCTTTGTTCTTAGTCGACACCGGAAGTCTGGCTTCAAAGAAAAGCACGCCGACCAATAACCCATTTTGACTGTTATACGCTGAGCCATTCGATCACTTTACCGACCCAACTGTTCCATCGGCTATTAAATGTTTGCTTTACATTTCTTTCCGCAAAAACTCGGTATCGTAAACTCGTGGGTTAACTCTTGCCTGTTTTGCACCCCGGCTCAGCGTTTTGCTGTACTAAATGCTGTTCATTACTGACAGTACAGTTAATATTAAAACACAGATTATCGGGTGTTTCTGCCGATCTCGTGTTGCTACATGACAATTGTGAGCTTTTCGGATCATCGGTAGATCAAACAGCGTCCGGCGTGCTTCGGTAAGATGAAACTGGCCTTTAATTTCTTTGAACCTTACCGCGAAAAATTTGGGAAGTCATTATTCGGTTCAAACCTTAGGCTGATCCCAGCGCGATGCGAAATACTTTATTAAATCGTTCAGCCACGTGAATTAAGCGCAATATTTGCTAAGCTGCCACCATGCGGTCAGCCGGTATGCAAACTTAAACTATATACCATATAGTTCCACCGCCAGCTGCAACATACGTTGCGTAAACAATCGAAGTCTAATTATTCCAGCCGCGACCTTATTGCCACTTCAGAATCTACATATTCTTTAATCCAGTTTATATCTGGGTGTAGCGAGACGGGCCGGGATTTACCGCACTCAGCGTTCTCCCATGCGGATTTCCGGTGCGTGAACCCGTAGCTTTAAATGGAAAACCTTGAATTTTCGTCCGGAAATGTAAGCGTTGTTCGTGAGTGAAGTCCTAATCACAACATCCCACCCGTGATGCTGTCGTCTACAACACTACTTGTTGCTGAGTGTTACTTTTTTCTAGCTTTATAATTGGCCTTTTAGCCAAACTCTCAACCTCATATTAATAAACCTGGAATATTCTGTGGGTACGTGGAAATATCGATCACCACATGCAATAAGCTCACCAGTTTGGAAACATGCAGCCAGGGCGAGAATTACCTCCTTTAATGCGCTTTAAAATTTCGATGAACCCAGTTCACATCTCCAAAACTCTGTACTTCGTCGGTTTTCCATTGCTCCCAGCTTGCCATTCCCGCAATCTCAAGTGATAGGCGAAAACGACAGCCCCTGAATGCACCTTGAGCTCTTGTGAATTTCAGCACGCCTTTGAAAGCACTAGTCTTCCTCAACGTTAGATATTTTGGCGCCTACCTTCCGCTGAATACTGCTTTATAGCTGGCGACCATCTACACGGTAAAAGATAAGCTTCCCAGAGGCTAATGCCGAAGGCTTAAACATACAATGATTTAATTCACAATAATGACAGCGTGCAGGGTGTACGACCCGGAGCTGTCCGGAAACGTGTTTCTCGGCTTCAATTTTGGGGCTTCGCTTGTACCCGCGTCATTTTTGGAGCATTCCTCGGCTCCATCCGTGGGTCCCTCTGTTCCTTCTGCCCTCGTTGCCGACTATATTAACTGGCCTATGAGACCCATAGGCTCCAGTTTCCAACCACAACTGCATCTCCGGTATCTTGACTTCCACCGATGCCTCAGCTATTTACTCCTCTCCCCACCGCGATTTCACTTTGTTCTAACCTTTACTCCCGTTTCCACCGACGTCCCGCTGAGCAGCTAATATCTGATGACGCAATGCGCTTTAAGTATTATTCAGCATACCAGTTATACGAGGCATCGCCTTCGGGCGATCCTTTATTGTATTGCTGAATTCCTGGTTTCGAAAACGCATCGGTACTTCATGAGGCCTTCTTTGGGGCCAATTGCTACCAATATTAAACAGGCTCTCCCTTTCGGCTCGGTTGGTTCCCGGAACCTACCTGGTAGTGATTGCTTTAACCCCTCCCTTCCCTTCCCGTCGGCATTACGGCAACAGGAACTCATCTACTACAGGTGGCTTTGCGCCAAATTCCAGATGGGTTTCAAGCAAGAATATGAAACGTCAGGCGTAAATAAACCTCTGTCCCAGCGAATCTGCGCATGCCCTATTGAGATGTCTATCTCAGGACAGAGGCCTTTCCTCAGGACCCTTCAGCGATTAAGATTTGCTCTTTTCATTTCCCTCCTTCCCTAATCTGCATCCTCTCCCACAGCTGCCTCTCAAGACTGGACAGCTCATTATGAAATCCAAACGGGCTTTAGAATATTTGGATTCGGAGATTTTAGTCCGCGTAAGAACAGCAGGAACTGTAACTCCTCACCTCGCTCTCAGCCCCCGCCGCCAGTCTTGTCTCGAGGTTGCATGTGAAGACACCGCGCAGCTCATTCTGCTTGAGACCGAAATCGGCCAAAACCCTCACCTGCTGAAGCTCCTTGCGCCGTGCCCCTTAAGCTACTGCCCAACACGACCTGCGTTTGGAATCGTTATTGCTGCCCCGACCACCCCTCGCATGCATGCCACGAGCTCGAGTCCAGTCTCCGCAGACCTCTAACAGCTGGAAATCCTTTGGGAAACTCTCCCGTTGCATCTCAGCCAGCATGCAGATCGCACGAGGTAGGTCCTTCTTTATCTGAGTAAGCTTTCTTTGAAACCAAATTTCCATCATATTTGGTTCTTGAACTTCAATGCACGACCGTCGAAAGGAATCGCTGGCAGGGTTGAGGCCAGGACAGAAGCACGGTAGATCCTGTCGTTTATTACAACATGACACCAATCGATCGTCGACATTTGACGTTTGACATACGAGTTTACATGCCAGGGTTAAGCTAACGAAAACACTGGTCTCACCCAGTTTGCCAGGACAAACCAACCCAATTAGTGACTCTCATTCACACCTCGACATCACCGACCGTAGATTATTAGGAGGCATCTGTTCGACCACTGCATTAGCAATGCAGAACATCGGCAAAACGCAGTGGCCTGCCCTCCGAATCTCTGCTGCCGATCAAGCGAGCGGCTGGCGAATCTCCGCTGCTCATGATCTCGGATATTATCTCATCTGCGTGGAAAATACTTCACGCCCATGGCGTACGAACAGCTCTTTGTAGGCCTTAGTCTGCCCGTTGCGCCTTGGCTTCTAACTTTCTGTGGTCATACAAACCGTCGTAAGCCTTCCTAGCACTGAAACATCTGATCACTCCGCCTCTATCCGGCCCGTTCGAGGTAATGGTCCAAAACGGCTACGCTGGGCAGCCGCTGACGCCCCACTAATCAAACTCCCCGCCCTGAGCCAGGTTTCAGCACTCATGGCCTCATCGGGTCGCGTCCAGCCGTAGCCGAGCTTCGAAAACGCCACATGGCTACTAAGGTTCACAGCCGGAGAACTGCAAGAAAGCGACAATTCGACCGCAGAAATCCAGCCGAGAGAAAGCAAACCGACCTGATTCCCAGGCTACACGTGCACTCCAGATCAGTTCTGCTGGAAACCTCTGCCACCTGCATTTTAGGAGACTTCTTGTTCGTGCCAAAGTCGAACAGGTCTGGCACTCATTCCCATGTGTGTAGCATACAACGATTATCCATACAATCTCGCCGTGAGCCGTTACCATAAGTCGAACTCTTCGTCATCGTTACCCCGCCTCTACCAATACTACTACTACTACTACTACTAATACTACTACCACGCCATGTACCGCTATGTACGCTGTCGGTGCCCTGATCCCCAAAAGTCTAGTTTCTAGACTTGACGACCTCCGCCACGACTCGTGAGCCGTTCACGACGTTTAAACGACTTCATACCTTCCTCGATCCACACCGACGAAAACGAAATTGGTCTCCCAGTGTATTCTAAGCTGCAGAGCTGCTGACTCTCGACTCAACATGCCCGTCGGCCCTCGAATCCTCGGGTCAGCAACCACTGTGACTGGCCACGACTCGGCGCGCTCTGCGCCGGCACAACGATCATTCCAGTCCCTTTGCCTTTGTTGGCTACTATTCTGCCACTACTACAACCAACATGTCGCTCTGACGCCTCGAGAATGAACCCCAAGGCAGGCCGGGACGAGCTATGTCCGTTAACGATCGCTGAGCGCTCATCATCGAGTTAACTTTTTCGTCGAGTTTCCTATACGTCTGACAATGAACTGTGAAACCAACTTTCAAGCATTGAACAACGAATTTGTTTCGCTTTCCGAGAATCTTGAGATATGTCTAGTACGTTTGTGTAATATGTGTATGCATCAGTTTGACCGTCGTAATCCGAAGATGTCCACCTTATGCTCCACAGAAGAGTGGTAGAGGGACGGTGACTTGCGCGTGAATTAGCTTTAAGTGATAGTAGACCTGCACAGCATCTAACGCACTTTCTGTTCCCCTACTGCATATTTCATCTGATATTGACTGTAAACTGGCATTAAATACAATTATTATTAATATGAACCGATCTGCTTAAGGAACATTTATGTTCCGTTGTGCCCTGGAACTCGTAGACAATAGTACTCACAGGCAGTCGCATAGCGACGTGAAGCATATGTTGATAATTTGGAACCGACAAAGACAAGGGAGACCGGAATGGCCATTTTCTGGCTTATTAGCCAGTCATCAAGCCAGTCAGTTACCCAATCCCAAGTGGAACACCTGGGATTCGAACCCGCGACCTTTGAGTTTAGAGTCGAACGCTCTACCATTGAGCCACGGGCTCGTTGCTTTTGTCGGTTGCGATCGGGAATATGATGATAGTGTGTGGCCTCACTGATCTGCTTAAGTACATTTATGTTCCGTTGTGCCCTGGAACTCAGACTAGAGTACTCGCAGGCAGTCGCATAGCGACGTGAAGCATATGTTGATAATTTGGAAGCCACACACTATCATCATATTCCCGATCGCAACTCGACAGCATGAGCCCGTGGCTCAATGTTAAAGCGTTCGACTCAAATACTAAAGAGGTCGTGGGTTCGAATCCCAGGTACCCACACTTGGGATTAGTATGACTGGCTGATAACGGCTTATAAAGCCAGAAATGGCCAGTCCGGTCCCCTTTGCTCGTCGGTTCATACAATATATACATATATATATATATATATATATATATATAGTATATATATATATATATATATATGGAATGGAACATGCATGTTCCTTAAGCAGATCGGTGAGCCCCACACTATCATATATATATATATATTAAAACAAACAGCTAGAGAAGGAACGATGGTCTTCCCCAATAAAAGCACTACCCTATTTTTACGAACTTTTTGTTTGCTCTTTGGGCCATCCATCAAGCTTATTTTAAATTTTAGAGTCTTCAAGGAGACGAAACACTACTGTCGTGGCGAAGTGAAACACACTGCCCGTCAGTTCGTCGTGGTCGTCCCCCGCAGGACATGGCTCTTCTTTCTGCCTACCTGAAGCGCTTGAGCACCGGCAGTACTCAGTGCTTCGAAGGCTCTACTACTACTTCGCCTCGAAGACAACCCCTACCGAGCAACGTCCGCCCGACTGGTACCGTAAAAAAAGAGAGAGCGAGGGAGATTACGCTTTTTTCTTGAAACAAACAACATTTTCAGCTCAAAGATCTCTATGCCTTGCGCTCCAGCAGATACGAAATTTGCAGATTAAGTTATTGCAAAACCCAGCGGTTAAGGTGAAAACCTATTTTCCTTCAGAGCCGCGTCAGCGTAGTCAGGCGACAGCGTTTTTAATTGGTCCACGTAAAGGAAACGTGAAAGGTCAGCTTTAATCTGCCTTTGGAAACCTTCACGGGTGACTAAAGAAGCAAAAAATGGTAGCTCCGTTTCATACCCTAGCCTGTTCACTCCCTGCGTTTTCCTCCTGTACGAGAACCGGTTGCTCTCCTACTGGTCCGCCGCCAACCTTACCGCCTATGGTTTCGTAGTTGGTTTTCGCAGCATGAATAAGTTTGACCTCAGCAGGTAGACGCAGACCTGTGCTTTTGTCTGTTTCTTATTCAGCTTCAGATTTTTTTCACCCTTCTTCTTCAGACTAAAAGCATGCACTTACATTCCGTTCAATAAGCATGTCCCTGGTTTGTTAAAATTGTTGTCCCAGCAACCTGTTGTGGAATTTGCCGATCGACGCAGTACATGTCATTTCTACTGACTGGTTTTGGCGCTCAAATTCGTCCGCTCAACAGTTCTTATTATATCTTACCACAATGGAAGCCGACTAGACTGCGATGATGACGTGGCGCATCTCTTTGTTTTGCTATGATATATTTCCTGTGCAGAGGTCGCTGACTAAAAAATAATGAAATGTGATCCCTGTAACAAGGCGTTTATTTACCGGAAGTTTCGGGTTGCCACTTTGATCGCAACATTTGGCGAGCGCTACCGTATGTCTAGTATGTCCCAGATGCCTTCAGCCGCCTTCCCACACAACTTGGATTTGGAGTTGCATCCAGGCCAGCGACAACTATCTTGTGCGTAGTACTGAAGCTGAAAAGGCCATTGTCCCATCCGGTAAAGCTTGGATTCTTTTACCAGATCTGACTCATTTGTGGAGAAAGACTAACTCGGAGAAACTGGGAGATTACACCGGATCAGGGTGGCTGAACTGCAGTGAGAAGGAACAACGCCAGCTCTCTTTAATCGCGGTTCATGTGATGGAACCCAGTCACACCTCTAAGTTACAGGATACCAAAATTCTCGCGAGAGGACAACTGCGCGAGCCGCCATGGCCGTGGTTCCCTCGGCCCACAGTTGATTTGATAGCGCAATGTCTATCAACTCCTGTCGTTGTCGACGCGATTGGAACTCATACAATGATACACAAGCATCATAAAACGAATCCTCGCATGCTGTCAGTATCTTCTGAGCGGATTGCAAAATTTTCACTTTCCCAGCATCAAACGTCCGTGCACATATTCACTGACTGACAGTACCAAGAATGCACAA
Source organism: Schistocephalus solidus (assembly GCA_017591395.1). Classification (NCBI taxonomy): domain Eukaryota; kingdom Metazoa; phylum Platyhelminthes; class Cestoda; order Diphyllobothriidea; family Diphyllobothriidae; genus Schistocephalus; species Schistocephalus solidus. Next base: position 7,725 of record WEDG01012220.1, on the reverse strand, counting down.
AACTTGATGAAACCGATTCTCTACGAATAACTTACGCCTTGGCCTAACCGCTCAAAACGAATGCGACAACATGCGAACCAGTGTTGTCAGTGACGGTTGGTCCCTAAGCGCCGCGTGAGCCATAGTCTGACAAGCTTAAGTTGGCGAGTCTGGTGACGTCCACATGACCATGCATCGACAATTATTTTGAAAAAAACAGGGTGTCTACCTCAGAAAAGTTATTCTCGTTTCAGTCTGCGATGCGCAGTTTTCTCTTCTGAGGTAGGCTTGCATACCTACCATCTGGCATGAATTGGGATTCCCGATGAAGGAACTTACGTAAGGTGGAGATTTACGAGTTGGGGATAGAGTTATGCACAAGAATTCTTCTCCTCCAAAAGAGATAAAAATCTCACATGGACCCACATTGCAATCGTACAAAACTTTCTGGTGCAATAATTCGAACTACCTGATAAAAATAAGTAGCAACACTCACTCCTTTGTTCAACCTTTGAATAACATTCCAGCTGCAGAGCAGTGGTAGCAGGAAAAAGGTATTTACTAGCAGTTCGTGGTCCTCATACCATGGTGCGGTAATCGCACTCTGCAACGTTCCACAGGGTATTCTGCCTGTCAAACCTCAACCCTATGCATCCCGCTAGCATTGTCGCTGCTGGTCCGTGAGTGCTTATTTACCGGACCAAAATATCCTCGTAGGTCACAGTGGATCACAACTATCCACCCTATCTTTGGGCCTGCCACGAAACCGGTAGGCTCCTAACAAGGGTAGTTTCTACCGTCCCACACGTGCACCTATATGTGGAATTACGGGTGCGGACCGCTGTTTTGGACTCTATTATAAGATTGTTGTTGTTACCGTCTGGTTGGAGAGCAAGATTTGCAGCCAGCATTAGCTAATGACTTGCTAGCCAGTTGTAGCAACTTGAGAAAGATCTACTCGGCTCCTACCTTTCTCTCTCTATATCCCTCCTAACCTTCCAACGGCGAGGCCAGGGTGACTATAGGCGGCTGAGGAGTGCAGTGACTGACTTGGCATCAGGTTCCAGTCTGCGCGTGCCGCCCACCCCACGCGAGCCTGATCTAAATAATCTTACTTTCAACAATGAGGTCTCACAACTGGTCCGTGCTTTTTATTAGCTCACCAGAACTGGTCCACCTCACCGAGGGCCACCAGTTTCCTCTCCCCGGTTAACTGACGGGTTACTTTCTTGAGTGGTTTCGGCCCTCCTGCAGAACAAGGCAAATGGTCGAGTGGATAAAGAAGAATGTGATTTATTTTAGACCGCCACAGGATATGTATGCTGTGTTCCTTTGACAACACACAGTAGATTGGGCTATTTAACACGCGTTAGTACTATCCCCGCACGACAGTAGTTCCTTTTTGTGCATTATGGTTTCGCCTAGGAGTTTCGAGTAATCGATCTGATGGTGGGTTGTGCACTGCGGACAAGTTCTATGTGGAAATGCCTGCTTTTACCTTTTCGGCCGTAAGATCTCCCAGTTTGTGCACCTCTTTTTGATATTCCAGCATACGTCCAGTTTGAAAGTATTTTCGTCAGTTAGAAACTAACTGAAAGGCCTATTTCTGGGTACAGTAGATTGTGCGATCTCAGGAAACGTTAACCGAAATTCTGAAATGTATGTTCGATTAGAAAGATAACTTAAGTTGAGTGGTAGTTTTAATGATCGTATGAGTATAATTCCAAGCTATTTCAGTCCGGTCAAAGGTGCTAGCCTTTGAAAAGCTTCTTCCGACCGCTTTCAAATGACTACATAGGCAGTATGGATTTTTCATTGATTCGCAATGTCCTTCCACATTCAAATATATTTTACAGAAAACATGCATAAACAATGTTCTTTCTTGTACTTATTTGGTGGTAAATCTTGTCATCGTTTTGAAAGTGACCTGTTGTTATAATGGCATTCAGGGTTTCTTAACTACAAACTATAAATTTTTCGTGTAAAAAGCTTACATTTAGGTACTCTATTTTGGAGAGGTAAGATAGTGCTCACGCCATTTTACAGAGGTTGTGGACCGAGTTTATATACCATGTGGCCGGGCACGATGCTTTATGAATGGACGTTTCGCGGTCTTGGTGAAATCTCATAATTATAAACTTTTTTTAAACCAAAACCTACCTTTCTTTGAGGACACGAGATTCATAAAAGGACGTGATTCGATGCCAATTCATTGCGAATAAAAATATTCTTCTGCCTATGTATGTCATTTTACGGAGGTTAGTTTCTGATGCGAACGGAAGAAGCTTGATCAAAAGCCTTGCGTGACTCAGATATCTTGGGATTATGCCCTATTACAACCCAAATTAAGTAATATTTTCTAATTTAAAACATTTAAGAACTTCGGTTAAAATTTTAGGAGATATTGCATCTAATTTAGGTTAGTGTCTCCAGTCCACCCTATGCCAACTTTATGCTACAATAACCATGTGCTTTAATTTTGCCTCTAGAATTGGCGGTTGTCCAACTTCTCCGTGCATCGTTCAAGTGCAGTCTTTCTCTTCCCTATAAGATGACCTAAACGCGAAGGAAAATTAACCCTTACTCCAAAGGACTATTTAACTTTTGAGCATCAATCAGTGTGGTTAATTACTGGCGTTAGACTGTTATATGTCCGAGATTTCTGCAAAAAGCTACTCTTCGCTGTGGTAATCTCTCCACTTGTCATAATATTTCCTCGCTTTTCATGCCAATCTTACTCGTTATTTGTGTCTTTTCGTGCCTTTGACAGGAGGTCTGAAGTATTCTGGCCGGTCCGCAGGTGAAGGCCAAGATCGCTCAAATAGACTCACCCCACGTCCCCTTCGTCAGCAAAAATATAATGCGGGGCTGAGTCGTGTAGAGGAGGAATTTGTGACCAAATGGGGTCGTCGGTTGGATTACATTGTGATCCCGCCCAGTCCGTCCATCCTCCAGTCTTCGCTGAGCGCAGATGAGTCGGTGACGCTTGTGAGCCAGTATGTTTGCATGTTTTTAATTGATGAATACTGACTCCCTAGTGTCTGGAGCCTTCCTTTAGGATTCTACTTGAGCAACCACACCCGCTGCGAATCACGTGGTGCAGTTCTTCAACCTCGATTGTCGAACTGTCATTTCTGATCTTAAAAATGGAGTTGAGATCTCTCGCGAGAACAGATGTATCTTGCCAATCTCACTTATTATGAAAACGTCTTTGCTAGCACCCCTTGTACTTAGTCCTAAGTTTCCTATAATCAGCGTCTGACTAACTGGTTTCGAATATTTTGGCTATTTTTCGTATTTACCGGCAGAGAACCAAATCGTGTCATTCCGGTTTTTCGTCCCTGTTGCCAACCCTTATACACGACGGAATGCTTCTCACTCTGCTACTATCTGTGCGCCTCACGACTCACGCTTTTCATCGGTTTGCACAGAGTCCGCGCAGATCCATAGCCTGTGGCACCCACTATTCGTGGGCCTTAACGCCGTATACAACCATTGCGTCCATTCAATCACTAAATGGTCGTTATGCTCGGCCTGTCGACTTGTGCATGGGGAGACGGTAAAGTTTGAGGAGTTGACAGTTGAAAATCATCCATCCTCAGCGCATTCCTTACAGCAGTAAATTTGACGCGCTGGAACCTACCACGACTCCTTGGAGGGTTGTCAACTGAGGAGATATCTCCAGTCCTCCGTGAGGGTGGAATCAGACTGCAATGGTTCGCTTTGTGAAATGGTCACAATGGCAGTCTCACTCATGTGAGATCCAAGCCGTTCCCATAAAAGCGTGCAACAACCAGGCCACATGTGTTGCGCGCAGACAGCCATTTTAGCTGTATCAGCCACTGCGCCCAAGTTCGTCTCCGGTTGACTTAGACATTGTCTTTCTATCCGATCAAGGTGGATGAGGGAGGCGAGAGTGCGGTAGATGCTGTGCAAGCATGCCTTACTATAAATAAATGCATCCGTCGGTTTCCTGTATCGTTCCAACTTCTCAGGGTCAATGGTGGACGTTATCGTTCGTGACGGTTGAACTGGGAGAATTGGTCAAAGAGGTTGTTGAGTAGCTCAAAAGGACCGAAGGACTTGAGGTTGGTGAGGCCTTAACAACGTGCATTGGTCGGCCTCTAAGATTTCTATAAGTCCTAGTTTTCGTACGCGGTCTTTATTTAAACTTTCTCATAACATGAATGATTAAGCCCTCTGCGCTGTGCTGGTCTTTAGGGACTCTGTGGATGTTTTCCTCAATCGCAATGCGCCACCTCCACCAAAGCAGACTTTGCAATGCAAACCACGCGTTTCGGCCACTGCGGCTTCCCGCAACGCTCAGTTTTCCCTCATTCCAAATGAGGATGATGCACGTCTCTTACAACCGCAATTTAACGATGGACTTCTCTTTATGAAGGTATGCTTGTAATTTTTTTAGCGCCCGTATATTTTACTTATTTATCTTTCATTGCACCCTTCTGAAGCCTGTTTGAGGTTCAGGCGTTCAATATAAATCCGCCTATTGAGTGTTTGGTCTAAAATTCTGTAGTTGCATCACGTGGACACTGAAAATGGCCCGTTCTGTGGCCTCAGACGCGAAAAAACAACGTAGATGGTGGCTTTAAGCTACGTCAGTCACTGTGCCCGATCATACCGTTCGTGACTGGACGCTGGCCGATCGCTAACGGAACTCAATCGTCCCTTTCTGGCTTGGGGCGCACTCTCGAGTCCCGCCAGTAGCCGCACAGCGGCTAGTAGTAGTAGTAGTAGCAGTAGTAGTAGTAGTAGTAGTAGTTTTAGTAGAAGTAATAGTAGTAGAAGTAGTAGTAGGATTAGTAATATTTTTAGTAGAAGTAGTAGAAGTAGTAGTAGTAGTAGTATTAGTAGTAGTAGAAGTAGTAGTGAGTAGTATTGAGTAATAGTAGTAGTGGTAGTATTGAGTAGTAGTAGAGAGTAGTGAGTAAGTGGTAATTAGTGTGAGTAGTAGTAGTAGTAGTAGTTGTAGTAGTAGTAGTAGTAGTAGTAGTAGTAGTAGTAGTAGTAGTAGTAGTAGTAGTAGAAGTAGTAGTAGTAGTAGTAGTATTAGTAATAGTAGTTGTAGTATTAGGTACATATTCCGTAATAACTAACTAATGGGTTTCAATGGAAATGTGCATATGACCTTCCAGCCCAGCTTTCAAACTGCGTTGTTCAGAGGATTTACTCAAAGTTCGCACATACATCTCCATGGCCAGTAAAATCTCATCTGCTGCGAACGACAAAGCCATTTCTACTGCAATATACGGCGCTTAGGATAAAATGTTAGTCGCTCTGAACTAGAGGATTTTTAACATGATTATCAGGTGCTTTTTCATCACTGTCCGAAAATGTGACTCTAGGCAGGCTCCCTACCAGAAGCAAATACATGAATAAACGTCGTTTTTGAGAAAATGACTAGTTTGTGGCTATTTTTCGCGGACGTACTTGCTAAACCGCCACCGTCCAGTGAAAAATGTTCTTCTGGTTTTAGCTAATGATTATATGCATAATATCGCACCACCTAATGCAGAAGTGGTCTCACATGCGGAATGCGTAAAGCTACCAGCAGGCATTGAGACGTATAAAAATCCTAAACGATTGATGATATTGACAGCACTCATTTTTATTTTTAAAACCTACACATGCCTGGTTCACCGATCTTGTGCTGATGTATGGGGCGTCTTCTCGTCAATCTGTTCGTATGGTAATTATGCGATATTTCTATACTACTGACCGTTTTGTTGGCAATTTTTGAATATAAAGTGGTTTCCAACTATAGTTGATAGATTTTTGGTTCAACTATTTGTCAACTTTCGAACAGAGCTTGAAAAAGGTTTGTCACGAACAATTTACTTTAAATTACCGCCTTCACTGCTATCCTGTTGATACTTGCGGCCTTATCCTTCTCGGTCCCTTCTCACTAAACCACCTTCAAGTAAGAGTAGGTAAATGATCTGTTAGTTTAACCAGTAAGGAGGCCTTTTATGGCTGCCTAAAAAGGACACAAGAATAGATACCGTGGTGCCTGCTTAAAATAGCTGGCCTTGCGATAGATTTCAGAAGAGTAAATATTCCTGTTTCTTAAGGCTTACGCCATCCCTATTATAAAACTTCACTTTCACCTTAATGTTAGCCCTAGTCCTATCATAGACCTAAACCCTACAGTTCACGTGAACCGAAGCCTTAACCCTTAGCCTTCCCTGACTCTGACCTCAACCTCAATATTAGACCTAACCCTAAACCTAACCTTAACCCTCACTTTTATTCACAACCTAATTTCCCAGGAATTTTGAGCAACGTCACGTGTATTGTAGGCGGTTCCTTTTACCGTGTCCTGTTTAGTTGACCATACAAGGTATCCTTACCGCTTTAACACTCAGTATCACTTTCTGATAATTTATCTTTCACGTTTTTTTTCGATTCGTGCACTCTTCTTCATGGCTTTTTATTCATTCCCTCTATATTTTCCTGAGTTAGTAAAAATAAACAAAAGAATTAAGGTCTGTGCACCTAACCGCATGAGAATATCAGCCCCACGACGCCAGTTCGACAGTTCGACCGTCGATTTCGACGAGGTCCACCGTATGCTCCACACCAGGTGGTGCAGGGACGGTGACTTGCGCGTGAATTAGTTTTAAGTGATAGTAGCCTTGCGCTGCAGCTACCGCACTCTCTCCTCCTCCCCCACCTGAGCCCGGTGTCAAAACAGAGTCAAGAAGACCGGAGATGGGAGAGGGCGCAGGTGGCTGGCGCGGCCGGAGCCGCCCCTGGGCGTGCCACCACACCTGGCTCGGATCCCACGGTGTGGGAGTGCCATAAGGCCACATTAAGAAGGAGCCATTGCAACCTGACTCTCAGTCCGCCAGTCAGCCACTCCACACAAAAACACATTGGGCTGACCACCCGGTCCGAGTTATGCAGTCAGTTGGCAACCTTCCAAGCCACGGCTTTTAGCGAACCGTGATAGTTTCAAGCGCGTCAGATTGTTTATAGTGAGGAATATGCACTGAGCTGTCGACCTCACTCTCTCCCCACCCCCACAGTCAGACTACTGTCCGAGCCGGTCAGTTGCCTGATGTGGGAGTGAGCACATTAACTGACGGATCGGCGTACCCGTCTTCGCGCGCCACAGCACGACCTGGCCCCCATAACGCACACACCAGGATTCACAAACTCAGGGGGATATGGAGCAGCCATCGCCGTCTGACTCCCAGTCCACTGGTCAGCCACTCGACACACACAGCACATACACTGAGCCGACGGCGTGGTCTGGTGGAAGCGTCAGATTAGCAGACTTTCCAGCCACGGTTTCTAGGAAACCGTGATATACTCTGGTAAATGGTGATTGTGAGGGTGTAGTCGATGTATTGGTGTAGGTAGTGTGTGCTGATGCAGCTTAGCCTCCGGTGGTTTACCGGAGGTTGTCGTGGAGGTGCATGTGTCCTAAGAGGCCCATGCGGTGTGTAAATGTGCGGGAGCAAGGAGGTCAGTGAAGGCGGGCGCGTCGACTATATGTCGGAGCCCCAGGCACTGGTTCACCAGCCTCCGTGCGATGGATTCGCAGGTGACCGGCCAGGCCGATGCGTGAGTTGAAGTTGCGGGCGCAGTGTGGGCAGGAGAAATCGGTAGAGGCTGGGGCGATGTCATTCATGGTAGTGGGGGGTGGCAGGGGGCGCTAAGAATGGCAGGAGCGGAGGGTGTGAATGGTGTATCGGTGTTGTCGGCATTGTGGTGAATTTCCGC
>WEDG01012218.1:0-13898 GCA_017591395.1 Schistocephalus solidus | reverse complement strand
GTTATGATTGGCTGAATGAAGGCAGAATAAGCCCGAAAACAGACTGTATCCATCTATCCATATTTTCTGTAGCCTCTCCTCTGCAATTATAACTTGGCCGACTTCGGCCTGGTAATTGGTTGCCTGTTTCGTGACCTTTTGCCAACCCATACGGAGCTTGTTTTGCTTCGGGAAGCCAATAGATCGGTGTGCGCCTATTCCTGTTCGAAAAAAATACGCGATCTGCAAGCGATAGAGAATGACAGGTGGCGAGGCACTGATGAACTTCGGTTCGATGAAGTGCTTATGACCCATCTGCTAGAAAGAGGTGGACTGTCTGCGCCGTACTCGAGCGCATGTTTGTGTTTCCAGTGCCAGCTGGTAGTCAGGGTCATGCTTGGCTGAATGAAGGCAGAATAAGCCCAAAACAGACTGTATCCATCTACCCATATTTTATGTCAACTCTCCTCTCTGCAATTATAACTTGGCCGACTTCGGCCTGGTAATTGGTTGCCTGTTCGTGACCTTTTGCCACCCATACGGAGCTTTTTTGCTTCGGGAAGCCAATAGATCGGTGTTCGCCTGTTCCTGCTCGAAAAAATACGCGATCTGCAAGGATAGAGAATGACAGGTGGCGAGACACTGATGAACTGCGGTTAGATGAAGTGCTTATGACCCATCTGCTAGATAGAGTGTGTGGACTGTCTGCGCCGTACTCGAGCGCATGTTTGTGTTTTCCAGTGCCAGCTGGTAGTCAGGGTTATGATTGGCTGAATGAAGGCAGAATAAAGCCCGAAAACAGACTGTATCCATCTCCCCATATTTTTCTGTCAACTCTCCTCTCTGCAATTATAACTTGGCCGACTTCGGCCTGGTAATTGGTTGCCTGTTTCGTGACCTTTTGCCAACCCATACGGAGCTTGTTTGCTTCGGGACGCCAATAGATCGGTGTGCGCCTATTCCTGTTCGAAAAAAATACGCGATCTGCAGCGATAGAGAAATGACAGGTGGCGAGGCACTGATGAACTTCGGTTCGATGAAGTGCTTATGACCCATCTGCTAGATAGAGTGTGTGGACTGTCTGCGCCGTACTCGAGCGCATGTTTGTGTTTTCCAGTGCCAGCTGGTAGTCAGGGTTATGATTGGCTGAATGAAGGCAGAATAAGCCCGAAAACAGACTGTATCCATCTATCCCATATTTTTCTGTCAGCTCTCCTCTCTGCAATTATAACTTGGCCGACTTCGGCCTGGTAATTGGTTGCCTGTTTCGTGACCTTTTGCCACCCATACGGAGCTTTTGCTTCGGGAAGCCAATAGATCGGTGTGCGCCTGTTCCTGCTCGAAAAAATACGCGATCTGCAAAGATAGAGAATGACAGGTGGCGAGACACTGATGAACTGCGGTTCGATGAAGTGCTTATGACCCATCTGCTAGATAGAGTGTGTGGACTGTCTGCGCCGTACTCGAGCGCATGTTTGTGTTTTCCAGTGCCAGCTGGTAGTCAGGGTTATGATTGGCTGAATGAAAGGCAGAATAAGCCCGAAACAGACTGTATCCATCTACCCCATATTTTCTGTCAGATCCCTCTCTGCAATTATAACTTGGCCGACTTCGGCCTGGTAATTGGTTGCCTGTTCGTGACCTTTGCCACCCATACGGAGCTTGTTTGCTTCGGGAAGCCAATAGATCGGTGTGCGCCTATTCCTGTTAAAAAATACGCGATCTGCAGCGATAGAGAATGACAGGTGGCGAGGCACTGATGAACTTCGGTTCGATGAAGTGCTTATGACCCATCTGCTAGAAACGAGTGTGTGGACTGTCTGCGCCGTACTCGAGCGCATGTTTGTGTTTCCAGTGCCAGCTGGTAGTCAGGGTTATGATTGGCTGAATGAAGGCAGAAATAAGCCCGAAAACAGACTGTATCCATCTACCCCATATTTTCTGTCGTCTCTCCTCTGCAATTATAACTTGGCCGACTTCGGCCTGGTAATTGGTTGCCTGTTCGTGAACTTTTGCCACCCATACGGAGCTTGTTTGCTTCAGGAAGCCAATGGATCGGTGTGCGCCTATTCCTGTTAAAAAATACGCGATCTGCAGCGATAGAGAATGACAGGTGGCGAGGCACTGATGAACTTCGGTTCGATGAAGTGCTTATGACCCATCTGCTAGATAGAGTGTGTGGACTGTCTGCGCCGTACTCGAGCGCATGTTTGTGTTTCCAGTGCCAGCTGGTAGTCAGGGTTATGATTGGCTGAATGAAGGCAGAATAAGGCCAAAACAGACTTTATCCATCTCCCCATATTTTCTGTCAACTCTCCTCTCTGCTTAATTATAACTTGGCCGATTTCGGCCTGGTAATTGGTTGCCTGTTCGTGACCTTTGCCACCCATACGGAGCTTGTTTTGCTTCGGGAAGCCAATGGATCGGTGTGCGCCTGTTCCTTTTCGAAAAAAATACGTGATCTGCAAGGATAGAGAATGACAGGTGGCGAGGCACTGATGAACTTTGGCTTCGATGAAGTGCTTATGACCCATCTGCTAGATAGAGTGTGTGGACTGTCTGCGCCGTACTCGAGCGCATGTTTGTGTTTTCCAGTGCCAGCTGGTAGTCAGGGTTATGATTGGCTGAATGAAGGCAGAATAAGCCCGAAAACAGACTGTATCAAACTATCCATCTTTTCTGTAGCCTCTCCTCTGCAATTATAACTTGGCCGACTTTCGGCCTGGTAATTGGTTGCCTGTTCGCGACCTTTGCCACCCATACGGAGCTTGTTTTGCTTCAGGAAGCCAATGGATAGGTGTGCCCCTATTCCTATAAAAAAATACGTGATCTGAAGCGATAGAGAATGACAGGTGGCGAGGCACTGATGAACTTCGGTTCGATGAAGTGCTTATGACCCATCTGCTAGATAGAGTGTGTGGACTGTCTGCGCCGTACTCGAGCGCATGTTTGTGTTTTCAGTGCCAGCTGGAAGTCAAGGTTATGATAGGCTGAATGAAGGCAGAATAAGCCCGAAACAGACTCTGTCCATCTCCCCATATTTTCTGTAGCCTTTAAAACTCATCCTCACTGCATAGGGCACTAGCTAAAAGTCCAGACACGTGTTTCGCCGATGTTTCTGCTTCTGCCTGACACAGCAACAGAGGTTCGGCTCCTCAGTGGGTCCCCCAGCGTTCTCTATGCGGTTTCTGGTATATGGACTCCAGAGAATAATCGGGGAAATAATTTCTGAAATTATTAAGTGCAGGACATGGAGTCAGGTGATTCAGATATGACTTTTTAGGGTCAGACCCGAAATTGCAATGAAAATTTGGAACGAAGACAATCAACCACTGAGGAATAACCACGTAATGCCCATTCTACAAACAAGCATATGCCTACAGTGGTATACAGCTTATATGGCAGACATGAAACTACATTCTACGACAGACGTACTAGCTAAACGCTGGCGATAATGTGTGTCATGATGCTTTCCGCTGCTGCGATGACACCTTGGCCGAATTCGAGCCTGGTAATTGCGCGCCTCAGTGCGTCACTATGCTACTCATGCGAAGCTGGTTTGTCAGAGCCAATAGATCGGTGTGCGCCTATTCGTTTGAAAAATACGCGATCTGCAGCGATAGAGAATGACACTTGGCGAGCCACTGATGAACTTCGGTTCGATAAAGTGCTTATGACCCATCTGCTAAACCCAGTTTGTGGACTGTCCGCACCGTACTCGAGCGCATGTTTGTGTTTCCATTATGAGGTGGTAGTCAGGGTAATGTTTGGCAGAATGAAGCCAAAATAAGCCCGAAACAGACTGTATCAATCTACCCATATATTTCTGTCGTCTCTCCTCTCTGCAATTATAACTTGGCCAACCTCGGCCTGTTGATTAGTTGCCTGTGCGTGAACTTTACCATCCATGCGAAGCTTGTTTGCTTCAGAAAGCCAATAGATCGGTGTGCACCTATTCCTGTTTGAAAAAATTCCCGATCTGCAGCGATAGAGAATGACACTTGGCGAGGCACTGATGAATATCAGTTCGATGAAGTGCTTATGACCCATCTGCTAAACACATTGTGTGCATTGTCTGCACCGTACTCGAGCGCATGTTTGTGTTTCCAGTACCAGCTGGTAGTCAGGGTTATGATTAACTGAATGAAAGCAAAATAAGCCCGAAACAGACTGTATCAATCTACGCATATTTTCTGTCGTCTCTCCTCTCTGCAATTATAACTTGGCCAACTTCGGCCTGTTAATTGGTTGCATGTGCGTGAACTTTACCACACATAAGGAACTTGTTTGCTTCAGAAAGCCAATAGATCGGTGTTCACCTATTCCTGTTTGAAAAAATACCCGATCTGCAGCGATAGAGAATGACACTTGGCGAGGCACTGATGAACTTCGGTTCGATGAAGTGCTTATGAACCATCTGCTCAACCCAGTGTGTGGACTGTCTGAACCATAATCGAGCGCATGTTTGTGTTTCCAGTGCCAGCTTGTAGTCAGGATAATGTTTGGCTGAATAAAGGCAGAATAAGTCAGAAACAGACTTTATCAATCTACCCATATATTCTGTCGTCTCTCCTCTCTGCAATTATTACTTGGCCGACTTCGGCCTGGTAATTGGTGGCCTGTTCGTTACCTTTGCCACCCATGCCAAGTCGTTTTGCTGCGGGAAGCATACAGATCGGTGTGCGCTTATTCCAATTTGACAAAATACGCGATCTGCAGCGATAGAGAATGACACTTGGCGAGGCACTGATGAACTTCGGTTTGATGAAGTGCTTATGATTTATCTGCTAAACCCAGTGTATGGACTGTCTGCGCCGTACTCGAGCGCATGTTTGTATTTCCAATGCCAGTTGGTAGTCCGGGTTATGATTGGCAGAATGAAGCCAAAATAAGCCGGAAACGGACTGTATCAATTAACCCATATATTCTGTCGTCTCTCGTCTCTGCAATTATAACTTGGCCAACTTCGGCCTGTTAATTGGTTGCCTGTGCGTGATATTTGCCACATATAAGGAGCTTGTTTGCTTCAGAAAGCCAATAGATCCGTTTGCACCTATTCCTGTTTTGAAAAATACGCGATCTGCAGCGATAGAGAATGACACTTTGCGAGGCACTGATGAACTTCGGTTCGATGAAGTGCTTATGACCCATCTGCTAATCCCAGTGTGTGGACTGTCTGCGCCGTACTCGAGCGCATGTTTGTGTTTCCAGTGCCAGTTGGTAGTCCGGGTTATGATTGGCAGAATGAAGCCAAAATAAGCCGGAAACGGACTGTCTTAATCTACCCATATTTTCTGTCGTCTCTCCCTTCTCTGCCATTACAACTTGGCCGATTTTGGCCTGGTACTTGGTTGCCTGTTCGTGAACTTTGCTGCCAATACGGAGCTTGTTTGCATCAGGAAGCCAATAGATGGGTGTGCGTCAATTCCTTTTTGAAAAAATACGTGATCAGAATCGATAGAGAATGACAGGTAGCGAGGCACTGATGAACTTCGGTTCGATGAAGTGCTTATGACCCATCTGCTATACCCAGAGTGTGGACTGTCTACGCCGTACTCGAGCGCATGTTTGTGTTTTCCAGTGCCAGTTGGTAGTCAGGGTTATTATTGGCTGAATGAAGGCAGAATAAGCCCGAAACAGACTGTATCCATCTACCCATATTTTCTGTCGTCTTCCTTCTCTGCAATTAAAACTTGGCCGACTTCGGCCTGGTAATTGGTTGCATGTTCGTGACCTTTGCCACCCATGCGGAGCTTGTTTTGCTTCGGGAAGCCAATAGATCGGTGTGCGCCTATTCCTGTTTCGGAAAAATACGCGATCTGCAGCGATAGAGAATGACAGGTAGCGAGGCACTGATGAACTTCGGTTCGATGAAGTGCTTATGACCTATCTGCTATACTCAGAGTGTGGACTGTCTACGCCGTACTCGAGCGCATGTTTGTTTTTCCTGTGCCAGTTGCTAGTCAGGGTTATGATTGGCAGAATGAAGGCAGAATAAAGCCCGAAACAGACTGTATCAATCTAACCATATTTTCTGTCGTCTCTCCTCTCTGCAATTATAACTTGGCCGACTTCGGCCTGGTAATTGGTTGCCTGTTCGTGACCTTTGCCACCCATGCGAAGCTTGTTTGCTTCAGGGAAGCCAATAGATCGGTGTGCGCCTATTCCTGTTTGAAAAAATACGCGATCTGCAGCGATAGAAAATGACATGTGGCGAGGCACTGATGAACTTCGGTTCGATGAAGTGTTTATGACCCATCTGCTAGATAGTGTGTGGACTGTCTGCGCCTTACTCGAGCGCATGTTTGTGTTTTCAGTGCCAGCTGGTAGTCAGGGTTATGATTGGCTGAATGAAGGCAGAAAAAGCCTGAAACAGACTGTATCAATCTACATATATTTTCCGTCGTCTCTCCTCTGCAATTATAACTTGGCCGACTTCGGCCTGGTAATTGGTTGCCTGTTCGTGACCTTTGCCACCCATGCGAAAGCTTGTTTGCTTCGGGAAGCCAATAGATCGGTGTGCGCTTATTCCTGTTTGAAAAAATACGCGATCTGCAGCGATAGAGAATGACACTTGGCGAGGCACTGATGAACTTCGGTTCGATGAAGTGCTTATGACCCATCTGCTAAACCTGTGTGGACTGTCTGCGCCGTACTCGAGCGCATGTTTGTGTTTCCAGTGCCAGCTGGTAGTCAGGGTTATGATTGGCTGAATGAAGGCAGAATAAGCCCGAAACAGACTGTATCCATCTATCCATATTTTCTGTCGCTCTCCTCTGCAATTATAACTTGGCCGACTTCGGCCTGGTAATTGGTTGCCTGTTCGTGACCTTTGCCAACCATACGGAGCTTGTTTGCTTCAGGAAGCCAATAGATCGGTGTGCGCCTATTCCTGTTTGAAAAAATACGCGATCTGCAGCGATAGAGAATGACACGTGGCGAGGCACTGATGAACTTCGGTTCGATGAAGTGCTTATGACCCATCTGCTAGACCCAGAGTGTGGACTGTCTGCGCCGTACTCGAGCGCATGTTTGTGTTTCCAGTGCCAGCTGGTAGTCAGGGTTATGATTGGCTGAATGAAGGCAGAATAAGCCCGAAAACAGACTGTATCAATCTACCCATATTTTCTGTCGTCTCTCCTCTCTGCAATTATAACTTGGCCGACTTCGGCCTGGTAATTGGTTGCCTGTTCGTGACCTTTGCCACCCATACGGAGCTTGTTTGCTTCGGGAAGCCAATAGATCGGTGTGCGCCTATTCCTGTTTGAAAAATACGCGATCTGCAGCGATAGAGAATGACAGGTGGCGAGGCACTGATGAACTTCGGTTCGATGAAGTGCTTATGACCCATCTGCTAAACCCAGTGTGTGGACTGTCTGCGCCGTACTCGAGCGCATGTTTGTGTTTCCAGTGCCAGCTGGTAGTCAGGGTTATGATTGGCTGAATGAAGGCAGAATAAGCCCGAAAACAGACTGTATCCATCTACCCATATTTTCTGTCGTCTCTCCTCTCTGCAATTATAACTTGGCCGACTTCGGCCTGGTAATTGGTTGCCTGTTCGTGACCTTTGCCACCCATACGGAGCTTGTTTGCTTCGGAAAGCCAATAGATCGGTGTGCGCCTATTCCTGTTTGAAAAAATACGCGATCTGCAGCGATAGAGAATGACACATGGCGAGGCACTGATGAACTTCGGTTCGATGAAGTGCTTATGACCCATCTGCTGAAACCCAGTGTGTGGACTGTCTGCGCCGTACTCGAGCGCATGTTTGTGTTTTCCAGTGCCAGCTGGTAGTCAGGGTTATGATTGGCTGAATGAAGGCAGAATAAGCCCGAAACCGACTGTATCCATCTACCCATATTTTCTGTCGTCCTCTCCTCTCTGCAATTATAACTTGGCCGACTTCGGCCTGGTAATTGGTTGCCTGTTCGTGACCTTTGCCACCCATGCGAAGCTTGTTTGCTTCAGGAAGCCAATAGATCGGTGTGCGCCTATTCCTGTTTGAAAAAATACGCGATCTGCAGCGATAGAGAATGACAGGTGGCGAGGCACTGATGAACTTCGGTTCGATGAAGTGCTTATGACCCATCTGCTAGATAGTGTGTGGACTGTCTGCGCCCGTACTCGAGCGCATGTTTGTGTTTCCAGTGCCAGCTGGTAGTCAGGGTTATGATTGGCTGAATGAAGGCAGAATAAGCCCGAAACAGACTGTATCAATCTACCCATATTTTCTGTCGTCTCTCCTCTCTGCAATTATAACTTGGCCGACTTCGGCCTGTTAATTGGTTGCCTGTTCGTGAACTTTGCCACCGATACGGAGCTTGTTTTGCTTCGGGAAGCCAATAGATCAGTGTGCGACAATTCCTGTTTGGAAAAATACGCGATCTGCAGCGAAAGAGAATGACACGTGGCGAGGCACTGATGAACTTCGGTTCGATGAAGTGCTTATGACCCATCTGCTAAACAGTGTGTGGACTGGCTGCGCCGTACTCGAGCGCATGTTTGTGTTTCCAGTGCCAGCTGGTAGTCAGGGTTATGATTGGCTGAATGAAGCCAAAATAAGCCGGAAACAGACTGTATAAATCTACCCATATTTTCTGTCGTCTCTCCTCTCTGCAATTATAACTTGGCCGACTTCGGCCTGGTAATTGGTTGCCTGTTCGTGACCTTTGCCACCCATGCGAAGCTTGTTTGCTTCAGGAAGCCAATAGATCGGTGTGCGCCTATTCCTGTTTGAAAAAAATACGCGATCTGCAGCGATAGAGAATGACAGGTGGCGAGGCACTGATGAACTTCGGTTCGATGAAGTGCTTATGACCCATCTGGTAGATAGAGTGTGGACTGTCTGCGCCGTACTCGCGCGCATGTTTGTGTTTCCAGTGCCAGCTGGTAGTCAAGGTAATGATTGGCTGAATGAAGGCAGAATAAGCCCGAAACAGACTGTATCCATCTATCCATATTTTCTGTAGCCCTCTCTGCAATTATAACTTGGCCGACTTCGGCCTGGTAATTGGTTGCCTGTTCGTGACCTTTGCCAACCATGCGAAGCTTGTTTGCTTCGGGAAGCCAATAGATCGGTGTGCGCCTATTCCTGTTTGAAAAAATACGCGATCTGCAGCGATAGAGAATGACAGGTGGCGAGGCACTGATGAACTTCGGTTCGATGAAGTGCTTATGACCCATCTGCTAGATAGGTGTGGACTGTCTGCGCCGTACTCGAGCGCATGTTTGTGTTTCCAGTGCCAGCTGGTAGTCAGGGTTATGATTGGCTGAATGAAGGCAGAATAAGCCGGAAAACAGACTGTATCAAATCTACCCATATTTTCTGTCAGCTCTCCTCTCTGCAATTATAACTTGGCCGACTTCGGCCTGGTAATTGGTTGCCTGTTCGTGACCTTTTGCCACCCATACGGAGCTTGTTTTGCTTCGGGAAAGCCAATAGATCGGTGTGCGCCTATTCCTGTTTTGAAAAAAATACGCGATCTGCAGCGATAGAGAATGACACATGGCGAGGCACTGATGAACTTCGGTTCGATGAAGTGCTTATGACCCATCTGCTAGACCCAGTGTGTGGACTGTCTGAGCCGTACTCGAGCGCATGTTTGTGTTTCCAGTGCCAGCTGGTAGTCAGGGTTATGATTGGCTGAATGAAGGCAGAATAAGCCCGAAACAGACTGTATCAATCTACCCATATTTTCTGTCGTCTCTCCTCTCTGCAATTATAACTTGGCCGACTTCGGCCTGGTAATTGGTTGCCTGTTCGTGACCTTTGCCACCCTTGCAAAGCTTGTTTGCTTCGGGAAGCCAATAGATCGGTGTGCGTATTCCTGTTTGAAAAAAATACGCGATCTGCAGCGATAGAGAATGACATGGTGGCGAGGCACTGATGAACTTCGGTTCGATGAAGTGCTTATGACCCATCTGCTAGATCCGAGTGTGTGGACTGTCTGCGCCGTACTCGAGCGCATGTTTGTGTTTCCAGTGCCAGCTGGTAGTCAGGGTTATGATTGGCTGAATGAAGGCAGAATAAGCCCGAAACAGACTGTATCAATCTCCCATATTTTCTGTCGTCCCTCCTCTCTGCAATTATAACTTGGCCGACTTCGGCCTGGTAATTGGTTGCCTGTTCGTGACCTTTGCCACCCATGCGAAGCTTGTTTGCTTCGGGAAGCCAATAGATCGGTGTGCGCCTATTCCTGTTTGAAAAAATACGCGATCTGCAGCGATAGAGAATGACAGGTGGCGAGGCACTGATGAACTTCGGTTCGATGAAGTGCTTATGACCCATCTGGTAGATAGAGTGTGGACTGTCTGCGCCCGTACTCGAGCGCATGTTTGTGTTTTCCAGTGCCAGCTGGTAGTCAGGGTTATGATTGGCTGAATGAAGGCAGAATAAGCCCGAAAACAGACTGTATCAAATCTACCCATATTTTCTGTCGTCTCTCCTCTCTGCAATTATAACTTGGCCGACTTCGGCCTGGTAATTGGTTGCCTGTTCGTGACCTTTGCCACCCATGCGGAGCTTGTTTGCTTCAGGAAGCCAATAGATCGGTGTGCGCCTATTCCTGTTAGAAAAATACGCGATCTGCAGCGATAGAGAATGACAGGTGGCGAGGCACTGATGAACTTCGGTTCGATGAAGTGCTTATGACCCATCTGCTAGACAGTGTGTGGACTGTCTGCGCCGTACTCGAGCGCATGTTTGTGTTTCCAGTGCCAGCTGGTAGTCAGGGTTATGATTGGCTGAATGAAGGCAGAATAAGCCCGAAACAGACTGTATCCATCTATCCATATTTTCTGTAGCCTCTCCTCTGCAATTATAACTTGGCCGACTTCGGCCTGGTAATTGGTTGCCTGTTCGTGACCTTTGCCACCCATACGGAGCTTGTTTGCTTCGGGAAGCCAATAGATCGGTGTGCGCCTATTCCTGTTCGAAAAATACGCGATCTGCAGCGATAGAGAATGACAGGTGGCGAGGCACTGATGAACTTCGGTTCGATGAAGTGCTTATGACCCATCTGCTAGATAGAGTGTGGACTGTCTGCGCCGTACTCGAGCGCATGTTTGTGTTTCCAGTGCCAGCTGGTAGTCAGGGTTATGATTGGCTGAATGAAGGCAGAATAAGCCCAAAACAGACTGTATCCATCTATCCATATTTTCTGTCAACTCTCCTCTGCAATTATAACTTGGCCGACTTCGGCCTGGTAATTGGTTGCCTGTTCGTGACCTTTGCCACCCATACGAAGCTTGTTTGCTTCGGGACGCCAATAGATCGGTGTAGGCCTATTCCTGTTTGAAAAAAATACGCGATCTGCAAGGATAGAGAATGACAGGTGGCGAGGCACTGATGAACTTTCGGTTCGATGAAGAGCTTATGACCCATCTGCTATACGCAGATTGTGGACTGTCTGCGCCGTACTCGAGCGCATGTTTGTGTTTTCAGTGCCAGCTGGTAGTCAGTATTATTATTGGCTGAATAAAGGCAGAAAAAGCCTGAAACAGACTGTATCCATCTCCCATATTTTCCGTCGCTCTCCTCTGCAATTATAACTTGGCCGACTTCGGCCTGGTAATTGGTTGCCTGTTCGTGACCTTTGCCAACCATACGAAGCTTGTTTTGCTTCGGGAAGCCAATAGATCGGTGTGCGCCTATTCCTGTTCGAAAAATACGTGATCTGCATCGATAGAGAATGACAGGTGGCGAGGCACTGATGAACTTCGGTTCGATGAAGTGCTTATGACCCATCTGCTAGATAGAGTGTGGACTGTCTGCGCCGTACTCAAGCGCATGTTTGTGTTTCCAGTGCCAGCTGGTAGTCAGGGTTATGATTGGCTGAATGAAGGCAGAATAAGCCCGAAACAGACTGTATCCATCTACCCATATTTTCTGTAGCTCTCCTCTCTGCAATTATAACTTGGCCGACTTCGGCCTGGTAATTGGTTGCCTGTTCGTGACCTTTGCCACCCATACGGAGCTTGTTTGCTTCGGGAAGCCAATAGATCGGTGTGCGCCTATTCCTGTTTGAAAAAATACGCGATCTGCAGCGATAGAGAATGACACTTGGCGAGGCACTGATGAACTTCGGTTCGATGAAGTGCTTATGACCCATCTGCTAAATAGAGTGTGTGGACTGTCTGCGCCGTACTCGAGCGCATGTTTGTGTTTTCCAGTGCCAGCTGGTAGTCAGGGTTATGATTGGCTGAATGAAGGCAGAATAAGCCCGAAACAGACTGTATCCATCTCCCCATATTTTCTGTCAACTCTCCTCTCTGCAATTATAACTTGGCCGACTTCGGCCTGGTAATTGGTTGCCTGTTCGTGACCTTTGCCACCCATACGGAGCTTGTTTGCTTCGGAAAGTCAATAGATCGGTGTGCGCCTATTCCTGTTCGAAAAAATACGCGATCTGCAGCGATAGAGAATGACAGGTGGCGAGGCACTGATGAACTTCGGTTCGATGAAGTGCTTATGACCCATCTGCTGAAAGTGTGTGGACTGTCTACGCCGTACTCGAGCGCATGTTTGTGTTTTCCAGTGCCAGCTGGTAGTCAGGGTTATGATTGGCTGAATGAAGGCAGAATAAAACCCGAAACAGACTGTATCCATCTCCCATATTTTCTGTCAGCTCCTCTCTGCAATTATAACTTGGCCGACTTCGGCCTGGTAATTGGTTGCCTGTTCGTGACCTTTGCCAACCATACGGAGCTTGTTTTGCTTCGGGAAGCCAATAGATCGGTGTGCGCCTATTCCTGTTCGAAAAATACGCGATCTGCAAGGATAGAGAATGACAGGTAGCGAGGCACTGATGAACTTCGGTTCGATGAAGTGCTTATGACCCATCTGCTAGATAGAGTGTGGACTGTCTGCGCCGTACTCGAGCGCATGTTTGTGCTTTCAGTGCCAGCTGGTAGTTTGGGTTATGATTGACTTAATGAAGGCAGAATAAGCCCAAAACAGACTGTATCCATCTACCCATATTTTCTGTAGCCTCTCCTCTGCAATTATAACTTGGCCGACTTCGGCCTGGTAATTGGTTGCCTGTTCGTGACCTTTGCCACCCATACGGAGCTTGTTTGCTTCGGAAAGCCAATAGATCGGTGTGCGCCTATTCCTGTTCGAAAAATACGCGATCTGTAAGCGATAGAGAATGATAGTGGCGAGGCACTGATGAACTTCGGTTCGATGAAGTGCTTATGACCCATCTGCTAGATAGAGTGTGGACTGTCTGCGCCGTACTCGAGCGCATGTTTGTTTTCAGTGCCAGCTGGTAGTCAGGGTTATGATTGGCTGAATGAAGGCAGAATAAGCCTGAAACAGACTGTATCCATCTCCCATATTTTTCTGTCGTCTCCTCTCTGCATTATAACTTGGCCGACTTCGGCCTGGTAATTGTTGCCTGTTCATGACCTTTGCCACCCATGCGGAGCTTGTTTGCTTCGGGAAGCCAATAGATCGGTGTGCGCTTATTCCTGTTTTCGAAAAAATACGCGATCTGCAAGCGATAGAGAATGACAGGTGGCGAGGCACTGATGAACTTCGGTTTCGATGAAGTGCTTATGACCCATCTGCTAGACAGAGTGTGGACTGTCTGCGCCATACTCGAGCGCATGTTTGTGTTTCCAGTGCCAGCTGGTACTCAGGGTTATGATTGGCTGAATGAAGGCAGAATAAACCCGAAACAGACTGTATCCATCTGCCCATATTTTCTGGCTCTCTTTCTGCAATTATAACTTGGCCACCCGCCTGGTACTTGGTTGCCTATTCGTAACATTTGCAGCCCATACGCAGCTTTTGTTTGCTAAGGAGACCCTAACAAATCAGTGTGCGACTATTCCTGCTTGAAAAATACGCACTCAGCGAAAAAGAATGACACATGGCAGGCACTGATGAGCAATACGTAACTGGAACGAAGTACCAA
>WEDG01012217.1:2500-11304 GCA_017591395.1 Schistocephalus solidus | reverse complement strand
TTAATTCCGTTAGGCAGTTCTTTATGAAAGTGCGTTCACCACTCTGCCCTACAATGTTAATGGGAGAGGCGTCTGTCTGCGGATAGCACGCACCATTTACCCCTTGGCAATACAACCGGTTATGAGCAGAGGATGCCATTTGCCCTCCGAATTGGGGCTAGCGGCACTGGAGTTCCCTGTACGGGAGGTGGGCCCGTTGACCACCTTTTACCTTTCCCTTTCTTTCAGGTGGGACACGAAGGCGGTCAAGACGACAGTCACCCCTTGTGTGCTCGGGGTCGGCGAGATCCAGTGGCGCAGTCCACAAAGTGGGTTAAAGTAAAACACCCGGCTAAACCGTGGGCGTACAGATCGAGCCTCTGTGACGGTTGCCATGGTTATGGTTCGATAGCCGATGTCCCGATGCTTGCGGTCCCGGAGCTGATGATGCACTCACGATGACCTACCTTTTGGACGATGCGTTGTCGAGGCTGTTGTCAACGCCCCCGGCAGGAAATCAACGGCGCAGTGGGTGGCATTGTCTGAGTTTCGCCCCGTATGATCTTCTGCGCATTCAACCTATCAAATGGCAGATCTCTACGTGAACTATTTAAAGCGGTTCGGGGGGGGCTAACAACGCATTCATGCTCCATATCCGTTGAAACGTTGTGACCAACTTCTTCTTCATCGTGCACTGATCGCACCTGCGGTAACGTTCGGAGACGCCAACTTACCCGAGTGCTACGCAGGTCTGGAACTTGACAGGGGTATTTAAGGTGAGTTCAGTTCCTGATCAAGTGTTTCAGCCTCGGCTTATCTTTTGCATTTTTCGTTGGATAGTTTTCGGTTTATATAGATTATGCCGCCTGGTGTATAGATTTCGCTGATGCACACGTACATCCAGTATAAATTTTTTTCCTTCAAAAAGGTGTCTATGGGCGGATGGCACGTTTACTTTGAACAAATTTGAGTGCTCAAACCAGGCCGATGATGTCGGCGATTTTCATCCATCGATAATTCTTCATCGTGCACTGATCGCACCTGCGGTAACGTTCGGAGACGCCAACTTACCCGAGTGCTACGCAGGTCTGGAACTTGACAGGGGTATTTAAGGTGAGTTCAGTTCCTGATCAAGTGTTTCAGCCTCGGCTTATCTTTTGCATTTTTCGTTGGATAGTTTTCGGTTTATATAGATTATGCCGCCTGGTGTATAGATTTCGCTGATGCACACGTACATCCAGTATAAATTTTTCCTTCGTTGTCCCTTAGTAGATAACGCGAAGCACGGTCTAATTCGCTCTTCGAAATTTAACACTAAAATTCCAACGATTGCAATTTCTAATATAAATTTTTTTATTTGCCAGAATTACTTGAATAGGGTTGTAATATTAATCACCTTGCAACAATCCTCAGATGTATCAGTTACCAGACCTAATCACGAGGCAGGGTTGGGTTGGGATGTCTGCGAGGGTGGAGTGGGTGCAGAATGACTGGGACATTTTTAGTTGGGGTGTGTACGGCGGACGCGGTGGGGTTTGGCTGGGGATAAGGCTAGTTTGGAGTGATCAGTGGTTGATAAAGGGTTCGTGAGCGTTGTTGTGGTGGATGTGATTGGAATGGAATAGGTGGCACTGGGTTGGGGATTGTGGGTTAGTGGTTTGGGGAAATGGGCGGACTACGTGAGTACCTGTTTAGTGGGATGGGTGTGGGATTGCGTCATGTGCGGTGATGATGACCGAGATTTGGTGTACAGGTTGGTAGGCCTTGGCACAATGACGTGTTCAGCAGGGCAGAGTAATATTGACTGCACCAGTACGGGGTGCGGTGGTTTTGGGGCCTATGCCTTCACTAGCACGAGGTTGGCTGTGCTGGTCTGGGTAATGCTTCTTCGACTGTGTGCGGGTAAACAGCGGGAGTAACTAGGACCCTCTTAAGGTAGGTGGGCCATTAAGCGAGATTGGCCTGGATTACTAGCCATAATGTAGCGGTAAAAGAAATTGGACCCTACCTACTAGACGCGGTGCATACTGTCACTCGTTTCTCATCGAGGGCCGCTTTGTCAATACTTGGTGGTGGCGTTGGTGGAGAAGCTATGTCCATGTGCACTATGAACTAGCGTCATAGCGCTTGTTGAACTGATGGAAAATTGTCTGTATTTTCCAAGGGTAGTACCTCTCAGTCGTTAACTGAATGGTTACCCCGCCTTTGAAGGGTATAGTGGCCTGGGCTAATTGCAGGGCTGCATTAGTGGGACCCTTCTGGGCCTTTAGGATAGTGTGCATATGCTATGCCAAGCTTTAGCAAACCATGGCCCGTGCGGCCTGGTGTGCGCTAGCAGTGTTCTGGGGCCTGGTTCCCTGTCGGTGGATGCGTTAGCGCTCCCGCTGGGTATACAGGTTGTGCACATGGTTGCCTGGTGAACTGTGTCTTCTCTCTCTGATCTAGAGGAGTGAGTACTAGGCGATGGCGCCCTAGCGAAGTTGCGGAGTGGCGTGGTGGCGGTGATGACCATGCGGTCGTTGTCGTGTCCCATGCCCTCGTCTGTTTCATCGCTAGGGCTATTCAGCTGGTCGCTCCGTGCTTATCTTACGAGATTGACCGTCCTGTGTGTGTTGGGCGGGCCGTGCCCGTGTTTCGTGTGCGTGGTGAGGCCTACCCAACTGTGCCTGTTTATAAACTTGGTGGGGCAGTGTAGCGCTAGCAGTCGCTACAGTCTGTGCCTACTAGCAGGCCAGTTCTGTCACCGGTCTCTGTGTGCGTGTAAATTCTCCTGCTGCTCACGCAGTCCTGGAAGGATGCGGGGCGGTAAACTAGTGGTAGCAGCCCGTTCTTGTGTGTGTGTGTGTGGATGTGGCTGTTGCCGTTGCCGGTCCCACCACCAGTGGTGCATGCACGTGTTCGCGCTGATAGTGGGGCGCGTATGCGTACAAGAGCCTGCTGTGTGCGTGTCGGTGTTTGAACTACCTGGTTGATCCTGCCAGTAGTCATATGCTTGTCTCAAAGATTAAGCCATGCATGTCTAAGTGCACGCCTTCATACGGTGAAACCGCGAATGGCTCATTAAATCAGCTATGGTTTATTGGATCATACCCGTTAAATGGATAACTGTAATAACTCTAGAGCTAATACATGCCCCGAAGCCCTGACCCGCGAGGGAATGGGTGCCTTATTAGATCAGAAGCCAACCAGGTAGTGTTCTTCTGCCTTCGGGTGGGAGCTCCGCTGCCTGTCGTCCTTCTAGTGACTCTGGATAATTGTTACAGATCGCAGTCGGCCTTGCGTCGGCGACAGGTCCTTCAAATGTCTGCCCTATCAACTTTCGATGGTAGGTGACCTGCCTACCATGGTGATAACGGGTAACGGGGAATCAGGGTTCGATTCCGGAGGGGAGCCTGAGAAACGGCTACCACTTCCAAGGGGAGGCAGCAGGCGCGCAAATTACCCACTCCCAGTACGGGGAGGTGGTGACGAAAAAATACCGATGCGGGACTCTTATTGAGGCTCCGTAATCGGAATGAGTGAACTCTAAATCCTTTCACGAGGATCGAGATTGGAGGGCAAGTCTGGTGCCAGCAGCCGCGGTAACTCCAGCTCCAATAGCGTATATTAAAGTTGCTGCGGTTAAAAAGCTCGTAGTTGGATCTCGGTATCACTGTCGCCTGCCAGTCCTCGGCTGATTGTGTCGGTGTAGGTGGGACCTTGCTTCGCTCGGTGCCCCTTGCCCAGGCATGGTCATGCTCGAGTTGGCGTGGCGGTGGTGTCACCTTTCAACCATGTCTGTGGTGAAATACCCGCAGGTGTAGGCGAGTGTCAGGCGGTGCTCTGCGACAGTAGGGTCCGTCGGCTCGTCTGCATGCCTTTGGATGCCCTTCAAAAGGTGTCTATGGGCGGATGGCACGTTTACTTTGAACAAATTTGAGTGCTCAAACCAGGCCGATGTCGCCTGAAAAGTTTTGCATGGAATAATGGAATGGGACTTCGGTTCTATTTCGTTGGTTTTCGGATCCGAAGTAATGATCCAAAAGAGACAGGCGGGGACGTTTGTATGGTTGCGCTAGAGGTGAAATTCATGGACCGTAACCAGACAAACTAAAGCGAAAGCATTCGTCAAGCATGTTTTCATTGGCCATGAGCGAAAGTCAGAGGCTCGAAGACGATCAGATACCGTCCTAGTTCTGACCATAAACGATGCCAACTGACGATCCGTGGTGGTAGTATTTTAACCATCCCCACGGGCAGTCCCCGGGAAACCTTTAAGTCTTTGGGTTCCGGGGGGAAGTATGGTTGCAAAGCTGAAACTTAAAGGAATTGACGGAAGGGCACCACCAGGAGTGGAGCCTGCGGCTTAATTGACTCAACACGGGAAAACTCACCCGGCCCGGACACTGTGAGGATTGACAGATTGATAGCTCTTTCTTGATTTGGTGGTTGGTGGTGCATGGCCGTTCTTGGTTGGTGGAGCGATTTGTCTGGTTAATTCCGATAACGAACGAGACTCTAGCCTGCTAATTAGTACGCCTGTCCTCTGTTCCTGTGCTGGCGGCGTTTTGGCGAAACTGCTCACTTCAGCTGACTACTGTCGGGCCGCGCATTTCTCTGCGCGCGTGTGCTGCGAGCCCTTCCCGGGAGCGAGTGGTGCGCGCACGTGTGGTGGCGTGGACTGCGGTGGGAGGTGTGAGCAGTGGGTTCAGCGCTAGCCTCCGGGTACAGCGCAGGTGTGTCTACTTCTTAGAGGGACAAGCATTACGAATGTGCACGAAATTGAGCAATAACAGGTCTGTGATGCCCTTAGATGTCCGGGGCCGCACGCGCGCTACAATGACGGTGCCAACGAGTCTGACCTTCTGGCCCGAAAGGGTTGGGCAAACTGGTCAATCACCGTCATGACGGGGATCGGGGCTTGGAATTGTTCCCCGTGAACGAGGAATTCCTAGTAAGTGCAAGTCATAAGCTTGCGCTGATTACGTCCCTGCCCTTTGTACACACCGCCCGTCGCTACTACCGATTGAATGGTTTGGTAAGGTCCTCGGATTGGCGCCATTGCAGTGCCAGCCGCAAGGTTGGTGCTCGACAGGTGCCGAGAAGACGACAAACTTGATCATTTAGAGGAAGTAAAAGTCGTAACAAAGGTTTCCGTAGGTGAACCTGCGGAAGGATCATTACACGTTCCGTCTGTGTGCGAGAATATGCACTTATATATCTCGTGTTCTTACTGCTGCTGCCGTACATGCATGCATGCATGTGTGCGTGCGTGCGTGCGTGCGTGTGTGGTGGTATGCGTCGGATCTGTCGGTCATGACGATCCAACCTTATTGCGGTGGGGTGTCTGGCCTGTCGGCTGCCCGCCAGGTGTGCTCGCTTTCCTCCTTTCGTCCTGCTGCTACGTTGTTGTTGCTGCTGCTGTTGCTGTTGTTGTCCTCCTGCGGCCTGTGGGTTTGTCGGGCGGCGGCGGCAGCAGTGGTAGTGGTAGGGTGAGGAGATAGCCAGTGAACACCGGGGTGACAGGGCAGTGCACGTACGAGGTTGCGTTGTTGGGTTGTGCGCGGCTGCTCCTCGTGCGAGTGCAAGGCAGTAAGACTCGAGGTCGCGGATCCACTCATGTGAGTGAGTGAGTGAGTGATCCAGGTCTCAGCGCCCCACTATGTGTCAGTTGTTTTGTACTGTTGTGACTGTGTTTTTACACCCTGTGAGCGTGGTTCTCCCATGCTCTCGCTGGCCATGCTCTACTATCTAGTGGAGCACGGCGGTGCACTCCTTGTTGGTTGTTTGGCCGCTGGCCAGCCATCCCAAGTTCGAGTGTGCCTAACAAGACCGGTGGTCATATGACCGTATCGGTCGAAAGTACAACTCTATGCGGTGGATCACTCGGCTCGTGTGTCGATGAAGAGCGCAGCCAACTGTGTGAATTAATGTGAATCGCAGACTGCTTTGAACATCGACCTCTTGAACGCACATTGCGGCCGTAGGCTTGCCTACGGCCACGTCTAACCGAGGGTCGGCTTATAAACTATCACGGTGCGCTAAAAGCCGTGGCTTGGAAGGTTGCCAACTGGCGGGATAACTCGGTCCTCTTGCTGCTGCTGCTGCTGCTGCTGCTGCTGCTGCTGCTGCTGCTGCTTCCCTCCTCCTCCTCAGGGTTGGAGGTGGTGGCGGTGGTGGTGGTGGCGGCGGCGGCGGTGAAGAACTGAGAGCCAGGCTGCAATGGCTCCTTCTTAATGTGGCCTTTATGGCATGTAAGCGAGTAGCCTCCTTCTCCTGTGTGTGCCTTCCGGCGGCGGTTGGAGCGCGGCTTCTCCTCATCCCATGCCTCTTGCTTGTCCTGATGGTGCATTGTGTGTGTGTGAGTGTGTGCGCGCATCAGGGCATTGCAAGTGTGTTAGTGCGTTTGTGTATTAGCCTGCGTCCATTGATCCAGTGTTTGTGTGGATGGGCGCCGGTGCGCACTGGCCGTGGCTCAGTATGTGTGTGTGTGTGTGTGTGGCACGCCGTGCGAGCTCTAGCACATATATATATATGGCAGTGGTGATGAGGTTGGAGGGGCGCACGATGAGTGCCAATGCCGGTTGTGGATGGAGGAGGGGTGGATAGGTGCTACTGCTTCCTACTCTATATTGCCTGACCTCGGATCAGTCGTGATTACCCGCTGAACTTAAGCATATCACTAAGCGGAGGAAAAGAAACTAACCAGGATTCCCCTAGTAACGGCGAGTGAAGAGGGAATAGCCCAGCACCGAAGCCTGCGGTAGGTTTACTGCTAGGCAATGTGGTGTTTGGGTCGGCTCGCGGGATTGCCACTCCACTCGAAGTCCAGCACTGAGTATGGTTCCCTGGATTTGGCCCAGAGAGGGTGAAAGGCCCGTGCGAGTGGAGGTTCAGACATGTGAGGCAATTCACCAGGTCGACCTTCGAGTCGGGTTGTTTGGGAATGCAGCCCAAAGTGGGTGGTAAACTCCATCCAAGGCTAAATACAAGCACGAGTCCGATAGCGAACAAGTACCGTGAGGGGAAAGTTGAAAAGTACTTTGAAGAGAGAGTAAACAGTACGTGAAACCGCATAGAGGTAAACGGGTGGCGTCAAGCTGCAAGCCTAGAGGATTCAGTTGGTCGGTGTGTATGCGCGCCTGGCGCGTCTGTCAGACGGACAGTCCACTGCGAAGTAGTGGGCCTGGTCTTCCCTCGGGAGGGGCAGGATCGGTGTTCCGGGAGGTTGCCGGAGCCGGCTGTTTTGTCTGTCTGCGCATAGTGTGGATGGACCGGCCAATGCACTTCCTCTATCTGGTGAGCACCACGACTGGTGGAACTGCCAGTCTGCCGTAGTCAAGTCGGGTTGGGTCGGTGGCTCCTTTGTAAGGGGTCGTCGGCTGAGCTTCGATCATCACGGGCGAATTCAGTGAGCGGCGTGTGTAGGCATTGCATGCACACGTGTTATCGAGCACTAGTCGTCCAACGGGTCTGTCTGTCGGTTGGTTTTGTTGTGCAGTCGCCGGCGGATGTCCTGGTGGGCTACGGTGGTATGAATAACTGTGCAGGGCACCAGGGTTGTCGGTCTCTAGGTTCTGGCTCGTGCGCACACTGCATGTGGGCGTGGGGTGTTGCTGTGGGCTGCCAATTGCTGGGTCTGATCGTCGTGTTGCCTGCGCAAAGCAGGTCCGGCGGTGGTCTGGTGTTGGGTGGTCTTACATGCGGCGCCTCCTGTACGAGTCGGCGTGGGCCAAACAGTCTGTGGTGTTGTGGTAGACGAGCTACCCGACCCGTCTTGAAACACGGACCAAGGAGTTTATCATGCACGCGAGTCAATGGGTCCCACGAAACCCAAAGGCGCAGTGAAAGTGAAGTCTCGACTTGTTCTCGGGATGTGGTGAGATGCCACTGTTTCTCGCACCTCGCCTTGCGCGTTCAGCACCAGGCAGAAGAGCAGTGGTCGCATCACCGGCCCGTCCCATGATGTGGTCGTTGGAAGGCGTGGATCGTTCTGCGGTCTGGGCTGGAGCCGGCGCGTCATCGGGGCGGAGCAGGAGCGTGCACGATAAGACCCGAAAGATGGTGAACTATGCTTGCGTAGGTTGAAGCCAGAGGAAACTCTGGTGGAGGACCGCAACGATTCTGACGATGCAAATCGATCGTCAAACGTGAGTATAGGGGCGAAAGACTAATCGAACCATCTAGTAGCTGGTTCCCTCCGAAGTTTCCCTCAGGATAGCTGGCACTCATTCGCAAGATCAGTTTTATCCGGTAAAGCGAATGATTAGAGGTACTGGGTTCGAAACGAGCTCAACCTATTCTCAAACTTTAAATGGGTGAGATGCCCGGCTCGCTTTGTAGGAGTCGGGCGCTGAATAATGCGAGTGCCAAGTGGGCCATTTTTGGTAAGCAGAACTGGCGCTGTGGGATGAACCAAACGCCCGGTTAAGGTGCCTAACGCTGACGCTCATGAGATACCACAAAAGGTGTTGGTTAATATAGACAGCAGGACGGTGGCCATGGAAGTCGGCATCCGCTAAGGAGTGTGTAACAACTCACCTGCCGAATTGACCAGCCCTGAAAATGGATGGCGCTGGAGCGTCGGACCTATACCGGGCCGTCACCGCAAGCTGGATCGCTGGCTATTTTTTTGGTGGTGCGAGCAGCGCATGGCCGATTGCGTGAACGACAATCGGTCGCTGTCTTGCGAAGTCATGATCCAGGCAAAGGAGGCGGTGGCGAGTAGGAGGGTCGCCGTGGTGAGCGTGGAAGCCTCGGACGTGAGTCTGGGTGGAGCCGCCACGGGTGCAGATCTTGGTGGTAGTAGCAAATATTCAAGTGAGAACCTTGAAGGCCGAGGGTGG
>WEDG01012216.1:0-28188 GCA_017591395.1 Schistocephalus solidus | reverse complement strand
AGGGGTGGCTCCGACCGCGCCAGCCACCTGCACCCTCTCCCATCTCCGGTCTTCTTGTCTCTGTCTTGACACCGGACTCAGGTGGAGGAGGAGAGAGTGCGGTAGCTGCAGCGCAAGGCTACTATCACTTAAAACTAATTCACGTGCAAGTCACCATCCCTGCACCACCCTTCTATGGAGCATACGTTGGACCTCGTCGAAATCAAGGGTCGAAATTTCGGGTGGACACATAACTGTGGCATGTTTTGGAACGGGAAGTTAGGGTAGAAAAATTACGTTGGCTTTTTTTTGGAGAGAGAGGTTGACGGGGAGTAACTACGTCTGGCTGGATTATCGGTCGTTGATCCGGATTTGATGTAGGGGGGCAATGCGTCGGTTGGAGGTGTTGGAACGTTTAATTGCAGTTCACCATGTTTGCCGCGAAGGAATTGACAACAAGGACTTTATATCTTCCGAATTTAAATGTATACGTATTTTGGTTTCGAAAACCGCTAATGTAGATGACAACCTAATTTTGAATGGAAGATTATTCCACATGAAAGCATATTTGGAGGCGAAATAACGAGAACGGTTACTTGTGGAGCTGAGGGGTGGTGACATGATTATGGAGGAATTTCGAGTGGCATAAGGTCGATCTATTGGAGTGAGAGTGTTACTTCGTGTGAGATTTGGGCTAGATTTAACGCAAAACAGGAAGCAGACACCGGCTTCGAGTCTTCTGACCCACATAAATGTAATTTCACTAACTGCCATCTGTAAGTATAAGAGATACTGGATCTAGGAAGAGAAAATTGTCTTTGAGTAAAAACTCTCTGAACTTTTTTAATCTTACTGCGTCCAGAGGCGTTAATAAATAAATAAATTGTATATTTAAGGCCCAGAGGGCCCCATCATACGAAACTTATTATCGCGAATTAAATAAATACAAAGTGGATAATTGCTGCACAATGTGAACAGCCATATGAACAGCAAAAATGAGTAGTGTGGTAGGCACATCTGATTCAGAACGATTCACCATTTTTAAAACAATAGTGAACAATCATTGGAATATACTGTGAACTAGGAAAGAAGCAGTGAAACAAATTCCTGTGGTTAAATCGGGAGCGGAGTTCAGAGAGCCGCCAATTAAAAAAAAAAACTAGGCAAAAAAACTGCTTCTCTAAAGAATTAATAGCTAGAGTTGATGGGATTGGTATGATGCAATGGGATTGAATTGAATAGTACTGTGATGTTGCTGACACCCCTTGAGGGTTCGGAACGCTCCTTGTTGGGTGAGAGATATTATAACAACCAGAGCTACTGCTTATGACCAGCAGGTAGGTGGCGGAGGAGGAACTGATCGTAGACAACAGGGTCGAAACGAAGGGGGTAAAGTAGAGGTCACGAGATCATCACTGAGATGTGAACATGCTGACTGCATCGTCTTCCAGCAAGGTGGCAAAAACATCAGAGCCCACCACGATCATCAACAGATCCCGGAGACCATCGTCAAAGTTGCAACAGCGGAGAAAAGCATCAATGTTGTTAAGAGGACGATGCTTGTTGAAAGAGAGGGGACTAAAATGTGACTGCGAAGCTTAACTCTGCAGAGGATAACTAAAACTTATTTACAAACCAATGTTATATCAGGGAAATACCTCAAATAACAGGAGGACCCTTTTCAAAATCCAAAAGTTACGAGTTTGGGAAGGAAAGAGACAAAAAGGCCTTTATATCTTCCGAAGTTAAATGTACCCGTATTTTGGTTTTCAAAACTGTTAATGTAGACAAAAACCTAATTTTGAGTCGAAGATTATTCCAGATGAAAGCATATTTGGAGGCAAAAACTGCGAAAGTTTTAGTTGTGGAGTTAAGGAATTGTGAAATGAGCATGGAGGAATTACGAGTGGCATAAGGTCGATCTACCGGAGTGAGAGAGTTAGTTCGTGGGAGATTTGAACTAGAGTTAACGCGAAATAGGAAGCAGAGACCGGCTTCGAGTCTTCTAACCCACAAACTCGTCATTTTGAACACTGCTATTTTAAGCAAACAAACAAAACAAAGCTAAATTGGTTAATGAAAAACGGAGTTTGTTTTAGGTTTTTTCCTGTTTTCTAAGGATTTAATGGCACCCAAGCAGTGCCAAATCAATAAACCTATTTATTAAATGTTTGCTAACTGACATCTATCTGCATAAGAGATACTGGATCCAGGACAAGAAAATAGCCTTATAGTAAAAACTCTAAACTTTTACATTCTTACAGCACTCAGAGGCGTCCATCTGCCCAAATAGGTGACGACAGTATTCTTAGAAGGGAAGAACAAACGTGCAGTACAGTATTAAATTTATTTCTGGAAGGAAGAAATTATGTGATATAAAACCGCATATCTGTGCAGACTTTGCAGAAATTCGATCTGCATGAGGTGATAATGCTAGCTTATTCATATAATTGAGAGCTTAGCCTATCATGGCTGATCTTTTTTAAAAGTTGACTTTTTTTGAAATACTAGGGGACAAGAAAGCTTGGCTGGGCCAAAACACACGAAACTACACTTGTATGGAGAAAATTACATCTGCCAACTAGAGGTCAAACGTGAGAGCATAAGTAGATCATTGTTGATTTTATCAACGCAACTGCTGGTCGTGTCCTTAGAAAATGAGCAAATGCACTTAAGTTCATCTGCGTAAAGGAAATTTTGTGAATTTTTGAGTACATTTGAAATTTCGTTTATGTACAAAATGAAGCGGAGGGGACCTAAAACTGTGCCTTGCAAAACACCACTTCGTGATCGGCTGCGGGAAGTGCTTAACTGTATCTTAAACATAAAGACGGCAGCCACCACCACGCTTACTAATGCAGTCTCTACGGTAGAGATCATACTGGTCTATGACAAACAAAAAGGTCGGAAATTAAGGGATGGTTTCAAGATTCAGTTACACATAAAACATCGGGCATCAACTTGAAAGCAAGAGCTCTAAGTTGGGCCATCATATGTATAGGAGACCTAGCATTAAGCAATAAGACATCTAGTGAAGTTCGATTAGCCGAAACTAGGGTAATGATAATTAGAAAAGAATTTGGAGGCGGGTAATTAGGTTTGATGTTATTGTGGTTTTGAAGTTAACTGCCAACTGCACCAGAACTAATGGTATAACGAACATCAGTAAAAAAAGGCTGAGGGGTATAACTACAAGGTGTAGGAATAAAACTTACCGGTATAGAACTACCATAGGGGTAAAGACCGGAATATGCCTGTAGGTAGATAAAACGGAATGGAGGACGTTAGATGGAATGTAGAAGCCATTGGGAGAGGGCAAACAGCTATAAGAATTGAGTGCTGGGAAGTCCGGTTTTATATATCGGTTAACATGGTTAGGGTTATTTGCCTGTTGGAGGGGCTTGACTAATTTTGAAGAAGGCAGCATGCGATTAGATAGAAACGCGCTACCTTGCTCAAGGGTTTGGGTTGGATTTACGTCCTATGAATGAGCTGCTTTAGATGATATTATTGGAATAAAAGATGACCCGTGAGGTTATGGAAGGAACTAGTTTGTTGATGGGTAAATAAGTTGTCTTTAAATTGAGATGGTAGCGGATTTTATATTTGAAATACGCTATTTTGTATATTGTGTATTTTTATGGTTACGGTCATAGCCCTTGTTGACCTTATTTATGTACAATTAAATTTATAAATGCAAGCATATACGGACAAAATAAAATGCAGTTAAACTTGTTACGTCAAACGTGTAGGGGAACGATAAGCATAAATTTAAATCCTGAAGTAAATTTAATGGTTGGCTGAAGATATATCTGCAGCGAGAGTCATTTATCATCAAAAAATAAGCATTATCACTGTCGTTTGAACATATCCACGGTATTCGATGTCAGTATTTCGCTTGGAAGTGAGTTCCATGGTCGAGCCACTCGCTAACTGAAAGTAGCTCAGGAAATTTCTCGGAGATGTCTGGATAACTACGTTTAAGAGGGTAAGTTGTCGGTCTTAGTGCTTTAGATGGCTTAGGTGGTATAAATGCTTACGACGGGGTTGCAGAAATTACAGGTGGGCTAAAAGCACCGGAAATTTCATTAATCGGCCGTCGGGGAAACAAAGTAGAAGGTGGAGTGGAGGGGCTGATTGAACTGGACATCTGAGGAGATAAATTAACCGGTGCGTTGAGGTTAGTGGAAATAAGACCAGACTTGTGAATAATAGATTCAGAAGTTGATGATATATTTGACAGAAAATACCCCTTTCTTCACTCCATCGGTGTAATATCTCGACAAATGAAACATTTTTTTCCAAATAGCGAGAAGTGTGGCCTCTCTGAGCAAAGATTGAGTTCACCTCAATTAATGAAAAACATTTAACTACGATTCGAGGAGTCTTGCTACTTCAGCTTCATGCGTCAGCTTGGGCATCAGCTTCATAACAGGATGATGGCGTCCGTCACTGACAATGGGATGCGATTCGAAGCATTCAAAGTGACCAACGGAGTGAAGCAGGGCTGCGTAATGACCATTGCCCTGTTATCTGCTATGCTGATGGACGGCTACCATGATGAGCACCCTAGGATTCACATCGCCTATGGAACTGACGAGCACCCTCGCAACCGTTGGCGTATGCAGGCCCCAATGCGTGTGTCTGCGACTACTGTTCATGTCTTGCTCTTCGCGAATGACTGCACCCTTAACACTGTGACGGAGAAGGACACGAAACGTAGTATTGACTTCTTCAGTAATTACCGGAGTATAACGTGGCATGTATATCGATTGGTTAGTGCTTAAATGATGCATTTATATACAGAAGAAAACCGTGGGCACGCTTACTAATGTGGTCTTGACCGTAGAGATCATACTGGTCTATGACAAGCAGAGTCAAAAATTAAGGGACGGGTCCAAGATTTAGAAACACGTAAAACATCGGGCATTAAATCGAAAGAAATGTCTCTGAGTTGAGCCATCCCATTTAAAACAAACCTAACATTAAGCAGTATGACATCTAGTGAAGTTCAATATGCCGAACTAGGGTTATCGTTATTAAGGAAGAAATTTGAGGTGGTAATTAGGTTGGAAGTTATTGTTGTTTGGTGATATCACGACAAAGGCAAATTTTCGTGTTTTCCAGATACTTTGAAACTTGTTTCGGTGGGCAAAACGGAATCAAACTAAAGGGGGGGGGAAAACAGTTTAACTAAAATTGGTAGATTGTTGCTACGGGGCAATAGGCATTTGGCATCCACTATATTATAGTTGAATCCACAGGAGCATAGGAAATCCACCGCAACATCAAAAAGCTGTGCGGGTTGAGGCACATTTTTAAGAAAGGTACTTAAATGTTATTTTTAGCCTATCACAAGATTCACTGGCAACCAATTGATCAGGTGATGCTAGACTTTCGCGTTCTTCTACATTCGAAAAATTTGCCTAGAATTGAGACCATGGTTCCAAATTTCCTCATAAAGCCCTTAAAATTTTATAACGCAGACGTTTCAAGCAGTAGCAACTGGGGATGAATAGCTTTTACTGCTTGTTACCATCGATGTACTTAAGCCACGCAAGGGTGCAGAGGCTGAGAGCTTTCAACCAACCATGGCTTTCGCCCTCATCGTAGTTCAAAGTAAAATGTAGGGGATTAATAAAAGCTTGAATGAGATCCTAAGGCAAAGTTTTTGTGAGATTATAGCGCTGCACAAATAAACACAATTGAAGACCGTTAAATTGGCAAACTATGAATTGCAGAATGCAATGAAAAATCGGCGGGAAAATCCAAAATTACTCGAAGAGAGAAGGGCAAACGATTATCTTTAGACAATGGGCCCGAATTTATAGAAATTTCTTCTAAAACAGGGACTTAAAAGACTTCTGGTGCCATATAAAAACTATGTACAGATTCAGGAATTAATTGAGAAAGCTCTAATGGATAATAACAAAATATGTGCGCAGTCAACGTCTGCTCACTCTCCAGATGTACAGTTAAGACTCGCTTGATAATTACAAGAAGATTGAATTGAATTTCATTCATTTGCAGGCACATGAGGAAGATTTTTAGTAGGTTTAAGGAAGTTTAGATATCAAAAACCATAAAGTCAAATTAAATTGACACGATTGTCTGAATGGACGTCGCAGGATGAGAAAGTTTTAATCGCATGTTGGATATTGTGGCCACCGCTCCTTTCCTTTCAGTCACTGACGTCCCCTCCTCGCAACGCAGACAGCAGCATGCGATGCGGCCAAAAGACCCTATCTCTAAGTAGGAGAGGTCAACCATTGTCCGCCAACTTCAGTGTAGCTGCGGCTGGCAGGGGCAAACGTGAAAATACGAGCATTATTTAACTGTAATAAGGGTGGGATTAAAGTCAGATTTGGCGATCCATACCGCGCAGATTGGCCACGTCTTAACCTTTGACGCCATTGAAATCGTAGGACGAGGCGGGGATCACACTTAAGGGCGATACAAGAAGCCTAACTGGCCACTGACTGCTCAGTCACCCGTCACATTAATTAACCTGCCCGCTATCTGATCGAACGAACGCTCTTGACAAGAGACCATTAGAGCGCAGAAAATCAGGGCCGTCAGTAATCTCCCGAACAACGAGGATGAAGGTGAGTGAAGTCGTAGTAAAAGGCCGGCCAACTCAAACACACAGCATGCCAACGGGGGTGGCGGTGGTGACAAAAACTACGGTGATATGAGGGTTCGACGCAGCCAGACACGTGGTCAAATGTCCTGAAGGCCGAAAGTGGCATCTAAGGGTAACAGTGAGCACGACTCTCCGGTCTCCGAATACGGGTATTCGAAGCAACTACCTGAAACTTCAGACGCCTAATAAACATCTGCCTGTGAACACCTCTTCTTAATTTGGAATTTATATTTGTTTAGCGCTGGCAAGGCACTGTCTAAACAAACATTAGAAATGAAGTAAAATTATGACAATTTTTGCAGAGAAAATGTACAAATATTTAATAATGCAGGCAGAAATTGTTTGGTTCGGTCAACAGTCAGCGATTTTGTGAAATTAATAGTAAACTAGAAAAAGGCAGTGTAAAAACGCCTACTTTGAAAATGGAGGCAGAGGACAATAGGCCTCCATTTTCGAACAGAGGGTTGGAGACCAAAACTGCATAAGAAAATAAGGCAAGGTGGTAAAGTAGGCTAATATTGCAGTAGCATTTCAGAATGCGATGATGAAACGTCGATATGGTTCGTTCTTGATCACTATGGTGCATGAAACAAAATCTCGTGAAAAGGCATCGGTGTTCTTGAAGCCTCAGCATCTTACAAAAGATAATTCTTACAGGGAAAAACGTAACACTTAATGTTCCATATTACCTTAAAGCCACAA
Organism: Schistocephalus solidus; assembly: GCA_017591395.1. Classification (NCBI taxonomy): domain Eukaryota; kingdom Metazoa; phylum Platyhelminthes; class Cestoda; order Diphyllobothriidea; family Diphyllobothriidae; genus Schistocephalus; species Schistocephalus solidus. The sequence continues at coordinate 20,864 of WEDG01012216.1, read as the reverse complement.
TACAACAAAAAGTACGGTAAAAATGACAGAGGAGAGTTGGATTACAGACGCACAAAAACGTAGCACTCTTAGGTATTAACTGTTATTGAAAAATATAGTACACTCGAATAGATGCACAAAGTTTTGCACCGAGTACGATAAAAAGAGCGTGAAGCTCAAATTAGTACAGGTTAGGCAGAAAAAATGAAGATCGACCTTGCAACTTCAATTGCAATGGCAATTAATTGCATAAAAAGGGATTTAGGTGGATGAGCGCAATTTATGGGGAACCAACGTCAGACTGCAGAGAAATCAGAAGACGCTTGATGTTAAAACATTTGCTGTTGCTTTTATTTGTAGTACCTTCAAGTAAGAGTACTAAAAAGTTCAGGTAAACAAGGAATCTGTAAAAATGAAAATTGTAAAAAAACCTAAAAGCAAAGCTCGAGGCTCGTATAATGTAGGCATAACTTTTATGTTCAACTGACTCTTTCGCTTCACTGACCATTTTTTGCGTAGGAAGTCCAGTTCAGTAGAAGTCCTGTTCAGCTACATTGCAATATATTCAACGTATTTTATTTGTTCTTTCTTTACATTCCTCGACCCCCTAGGTCTCTGCAGTACAACATTTCCCAAGTTAAACTTCGCGTGTTTGCCTATTGAAGATTAAAAAAAATATTTTCATTAATTTGTGACCTGAATAAGAAGTGAAATGGGGAATTGTGAACGTTTGATGCTAATTTATATATATATATATATATATATATATGTTTTTATTAACTGTCACTTAAGTGATTTTTCAAAAAAGCAAATGTTAGTAACGCGAACCGTCAAGATGCCTTCCTTTTTTACTCTACGTTTGAGTGAAATTTATAACCAGAGAAACGTTTGAAGTTTTGTTTCAATTCTGCAAACTTATTGTCAGCTTAATTTTCTTTTCATTGTTATTTCCGTGCGTATGTACGTGTGTGCATTAACCCACAAACATCGGGATTGTTTGATATGGTTTTCCAGTATATTATCATTCAGAGAGACAAATAGGACATATTTAATCATGTTTATTCCATTTCTTTCTTTGATAATTCCTGCATATAAAATTGAATCAACCTAATAAACGCGTATTGCTATGGCATTCCATACCATGGTTTGGTGCACCAAACGAATTGCGAACTGGTGCTAGTTGCCGTGCAAGAAGAAATTTGGTTTATCACATCAACGCTTTAAAGCCTCAGAATTGGCGCTGATGTTTGTTATAGGAATTTAAATCCTCACTTATGCAACTCAGTACACATGTGTGGCCAATTGAAGCCTTGGTCTCAATCTATTTTTCAGTGCCTTCATGTCAAAGCGCCCTTAAAGTACCCACGAACATCTCAAGTGTAGTCTTACCAAGCATAGTGTCTCTACACGTACGTATGAGATTAGATTTCCGTTTAAAAGTTTTATGATGGTCAGAACTCTAGAAATGCATTATTTCTTTCAATCTCCGACATGGATGAATCTACTGATTTTTTTGTCATTTTCTTCTTCACTCCTCGTTTAGGTTAATATCTTTATGTCTCGCTGTTTTCTCTCTAGGATTCCGAGGCTCTACGGGTCCTTTCGTTTTCTTCGTCACTATATTCGCAGTGTGGCATGCGTTCCTGTATTGACAGCTCTTAGACGCCCTCCGTTGGTCCTGTTTTCCGCCACTGCAGTTTCATCCATAGCCAGTGACGTTGTGGATAGGTTTAACACACCCTCACCAGTTCCGCCGACGTTTTCTATCATTCAGTTGCAGGTAGATGCCTCTGTCGCTGTCGTTAGTCAGCTACTTTTGGACTACGAATTTCAGCTCGCATCTCTTACGAAACTGAATGAAACCCATTGTAATCTGCTGAAAAACATGGAACGGAGACCTGATTTAGATAAATATCAGGACGAACTGGTGTCAATCCGTTCGTCATGGAAGGATGGTCTCGCTCGCTGTGCTGACATTGCTTACTGCATTGAACTTGCTCTTTCCACCCTACAGAAGTCGACAGAAGTTGCCATTCTCTGTGCCCCGTTGTTTTTTTCCGAGTTCAGCAACCGATAAATCGGAGGATCTGTCAGTTACTCATCGTGCTGCCCATATGATCAACTCATTTGAAACGACTCTTGTTGAATTGCAACAAAGACAGACCCACCTTGTCGCAAGTTGGACTAAGGACGAATCCGAACATATAAAAAACATGAAAACTCTTGAGTGACTTGTGGCAGCTGTTTGTATGCTTTTTATAATCAATAGAAAATTGTTTTCGTTTGATTGCTTTTTGAATTAGAATTTTTTTTTGCTTTCAGACTTTTTCCACGTTTTCCGTTTTTAAACATGCAAATGTGTCCCTATTTTTCCCTGGCTGCATTTTTAGGTCGCCATTCCTGACTTTTAATACCGCATATAATTTCTGAACATAATGACGAGCAATCTGTTGGTTGATTGTTCACTGTACTGTCTTTCTTCGAAGTCTGATAGCAGCTATCTATCGATTGCTGATTGGCTCGTAATAGTTCTTTCATACTCGTATCTTCAAATCACTTCAATGTGCTCTTCTTTCTAGCTCTCCTGAAAATTTTCTCTTTCTTAGTCCTACTAACAGCTATACTAGATTGACACTGTGGATTTGCGTTTTCAGACTTCAGTATCCTGTTTGCCGTGACAGCAGTGGCCTGTCCGAAATGCTCGCGATTGATCCTTGTGCTCACCTGCGCCAACTGGTCCAGGAATTGTACGTCTTCCGCGATACCTACCTCTCTACCAGTCTTGATGGTAACCTCTTCAGTGGGAAGGAGTCGGACGTTATCAAGCTCCTTAAACCCCAAAACGTTGATTTGCAGAAGCATCTAACAGAACTAATTCGTAATGTTGCAGAAGCGTTCAACTCCAAGCCTGACCTTATTCAGGACCGGTTGGATAAGGTTCTCCGTGCTGCCGATCAGTGCGAGTCTAGTCTGACAGCCACATCATTCTCTGATATGGCACAGTTATATTATCTGCGAGGAAGGGTAAATTTCTTTTAGCAGTACAATCTTCGTGGTGAATTGGTCTTCTATATTTTTTGAAAATGGAATCATCGAGGAGTTTCTAGATGTACTGTTAAGTCTTTTCTGAGGGGAAAGTTAGGTGTGTATCATACTATTTTTCGATAGATGATAATGCATAGCCCACCTTATTGTTCGCCCGAATGAAATCACCTAGTAAAAATGCTTTACTACTACCCACTAAACGCTCATCTTCGGAAGTGCGTATGGTCCTTTGTACAAATCTGGAATTCCGAAACGTTCCACCGTATTTGGCTATGCAATACCGTGATGAAAACAAGTATTTTCCACTTCAAACTCCGCCCATTTTATTCGATGACTGTTGCTGCAGCTTTTTCTCTGTTTTTAACGAATATTTCAGGTATTTAGGAAAACAGGAAAGCTGAAACTCTCATAATCCTGTTCCGAGCTATCTGTTACTTCTGTATCCTCTTTTCGTGGCCGCCACCATCGCTTTTTGCCTTCTGTTGAGCGCGATGCGATAATTGCAATTTTTTGGTTTCCTCTTGGTCGTTTATTTTATCAGTATACTTTTCAGGCCTCGTGTCTAACTTGGTCGTGAACCATTAGGCTTGAGCTACTGTCTGCCTAAGCCGACTTCTTGAGGTACGCTTTGGGTACACACAGCTGTTGCTGCGTTACGAGCCAGAACTACTATATTGACCCAAAACTGTAGATTTGCATCGACACAAAAAATATACTTTGAGTGGTATTGTGAAAAGATTTAGCACAAAATATAATTTCAGGCTGCATTTCTAACCATAGTATCAAAGGGCGATGACAAAAATAATCAAGGGTGAGGGCAAATTTTTGGTTTTCTTCTCCTTTTAATTTTGACTTTCTTATTTGAATGAAATCAAGCTTTCAATTTTTGACTTTATTTACTAGACAGTGATTGAATGTTAATCTTAAATCAGAAAAATTTGTATTTACCTGCGTCAGAACTGAATGGCGGAGCACATGGGTCGTGATGCTGAAAAAGCATTCTTTTCAGATTATAGCACAGCAGAACCAAAACAGTAATCTTGTGAGGACAATGCTTTCGTAGGAAGGTGTTACCACATAACAGATACTTCGGTTTATCTAATATATTCTTCGGTAACATAAATCTGGTGAGCGGAAGCAGCATTAGAGGTAGACCACTGAAATTCTTGCAACGAGGTGCTCTGGTTTCCTGAAAAAAGGTTTCTTAACTGACGATAAGTCAGATAAGTCGCACTTACGTTATCTCGGTGTACTGTTACTTGAATAAGAAGAAGAAGAAGAAGAAAAAGAAGCGTTCAGCGAAAAGATTTTATTTTTTCCTTACTTCTCAAGTAGTGCTTCAGATTATGCACCTCTATAAACGACTGCCCTTTGAATGTACAATCGCATTTTTGACGCTTTTGGTTGTTTTTAGTGGCCTATTCAGTTGCATAAATAAGATCAATTTGTTAATTAGCAGAAATAGTTTTGTGTTGGAGAATAAGCTTTGCATCTTATGTTTATGTGCACTTACTTTTATTTAATACGGCCGCGATCAGGCCTAATCTACCCGCCTTCCATAATGTTACGAAGTGCATCTCTCCACGCGTGACGATCCGTAGCAGCAGATCTGAACAGTTCAAGTCGTTTTCTTAGCCAGTGGCGGAGACCGTATGGCGAAGATCTAAAAATTTTTATGAATCTTGCCAAACAGTCCTTATTGTAGAGTAGCGCTTCCCACAAAGGATTCTGTGTATAAAGCCTCTCTCTCTCTGTGAGTTGGCTATTTTGCATAGACTAACGTTAGAAGTATCCAAATTAGTAAACACCAATCATTAAGCTTAACTAGAAGTCAATTTCTCTCTTCTTACAGGGACAACAATCAATTAACAAGGATAATCTACTTGGGTAGTACGTTGTTGATGTGTATAATTTGCGTAGATACCAGGAAATATGTTCAAACTGATAACCAGCATGTTTATGTGAGGCAGACTTAAACTTGTATCCCAGAGTAATTTGTCTTGTGAGTGCGCCTATTTCTTCTCTCATTCTTCTGAGAATAAATAAACCTTGTTGGTCTTTTTTATGAGTTTCGACGTTTACTGTACCTCCTACTACTTCCCGTCAACGCATAGTGTGGAACCTTATGCCAATCTCATTTCATTAGCCTACCATCAGTACGTTGTTTTTTTAAGCTTCTTAGAAAACCTTTTCTCTTTTCATTCCCCATTCTCATTGGCTATTATAGGCCTTCAATGTTCTTTCTGCTGAGGAGACTCAACCCGGCCAATCACAAGCCAAGTCCTGCTTACTGAAAGCTCTTAAGCTTGACCCCAACCTAAGTGATGCCTGGTGTGAGCTGGCCGAAGTTAGCTGGATGGAGGGGGACCCGGAGAGTGCCATCGCACCCTTACGATCGGCCCTTAAGCATGATGTGAGTACGATCCTGATTAGTGTGCTTCTTTAGCGTCAAGTAATGAAGACCGCCAAGAAAGCTAGCGAAACACTTTTCAACTGCGAACTATTGCTACCGAAGCGAACGTAGGCTGGAAGAGCCATTTCTGACTTCTCGGTCGCCATCAGTCAATCATCTCCCAGAAGTGAGCCGCGAAAATCCAAGATTTTGGTTCTCGTTAATTAGTCGTCGAGCCCCTGGGTCATGTGTTATACCAGTTGATCCCGGGTCCCACGTCCTGTAAGCTACAATCTGCAGTACTCAGGGTCACATTGGAGTTTTTCACCCTTTTTTCTCTTTGCGAGATTAAATAAGTAGATTCAGTTTTGCCGGGCGGCCGCGTTTGGACGAACACTTGTGAGTCAATTGTCATGTCATGTCTACGGTAAAATTTCGAGCGGAAAGAATTACTGAGTCACAGCGAACATAAGTCGCAAATTTTCCGTTTTCCAGTATGCATACCTGTGGGGCGCACTACTTTGCACACTTGTGCTGACATCCTTGCTGTTTTCTTTAAGAATAAATCAAGAAACATACTAAACTATTTGCCACATGGGAAAGCGGTGTTAGACTGAGACGTGAGAAGGAGGTGGAGGTCGTCGGAGGCTGGGGTATTCGTTTACCTATTCGAGGTTGTTTCGATGCGTGCACATTTCCAGATCTTCCCGAATTTGACTATGATGCTGATGAGAGTTCAGTTGTCACAAACAATGATTTCCATCGTGTGCCCACAGTGCGGTTGGTGCAGGGACAATAACTTGCGCGTTACTTATTTTGTAGTGATTGTAAACTTGTGCAGTTTCTACCGTGCTCTGTCCTCCCTCGCCCATCCAGATCCGATGTCAGCACAGAGTCAAGAAGACCGAAGACGGGATGAGGCGCAGTAGCTGGCTCGTCTACGCGTGCCACACGTCTGTTCCGTGCACAGTGAACCGAGTTTTACAATAAGAAGAGGGCGGCTTCGGTCCCAACTGAGTGAGAGTGTCGTAGAGACCGCGGTAAGTAGAACGCATTAGAGGCTCACTCCACGTCCGGAGAGGAGGGCCCATTGATCCCGTCTGTGGGTGCTCTTACGCTGCCGTTAACAAGCTAGTTGAGTGTTTGCTCTTTCGGGAAAAATTTAGCCTGGGATTCCTGGTAACAGATAGCCTGAATGCTCACTGTACGCATTTCACTGGTTGACGTTGGTGCAAGCCTTTCGAAATTACATGTCACCAAGTTAAGGCCTTGTTTTTCTTCTTTCGCTCGACTGTGATTGCAAAGCTAGTTCGGATTTAATTACTTACTTTTTGTGAAGACATGTTCCCCGGCGTTATTGACCACCTGGATATCTGTAGCTACAAAGCCTAATAAGCATATATTATTGACGGAATGTTTCCCTATCCGACACAATTGATTTTTGTAGGCCTACCTCTCCATTCGGCCTCGGACTCTCAGTTGCATACTTAGGTCGGAGGTTAGTTTTTGAACGTGTAATAACTACTACTCGCTGGCCTTCTAAAGGCCGCTGGTTTATTTCACTTGCCCTGATATTCTCGACCATCTTACTAAAAATAATGTTTTTGAGGAATAAATTGGAGACAGTTGTGGTCATTTCTGAACTGTTTACTGTTCCCAGAGACTAGTAGGCCTGCGATCTTTGGGTTGAGGCTGGGATCGCCCAGTATTGCATCCTGCAATCAGGAAGTATTGGTGAGCTTCAATCCCGTGTAACTAACCGTCCGCTACGGTGGCAACGATCCCATCGGTTGAATCACCCCAAAGTCTCTACTATGTGCTGTTTCGCGACTGTTCTTATGGACTCCGGTTTCGTTAAAATCTCGATGTTGTACTCCCCTCCGTACCATACACTCATATTGGTGCAGTATCAACGTAGAAGGGAACGTCGGTCATCGCTCTAGGCAATTAGGTCACTACACTATTAGCCAACCGGCACTGTATCACTTTCATTGAAGTTGCATCCCGCGTCTGATACTGTCTCTCAAGATGGGTTCGCGCAGGAATCCGAAACGTCAGGTGATTGACCTTCTGAATCAGGTTTTTTTTTGGTTTTGTGCCTTAAATATGACGAATATATCGGCCCTATTAAAACTACATAAATCGATTTTATTGGACTAGAATATGAATAGCTAATTTATGCGCTTTTGAATCGTACCCATCCTTGCTCTTTTCGTTCCCCATGATCCACGTGACTTCGAACACCGAAACGTGTTACTTCCTTTTCAACGTGGGTAACATTCTGTAGTTGCTTTTGTTTACCTTGAGTGTATTTGTGATTTTTGCCCTGACGTTTTACCATTTGCGTAGTTTTTATTACTTCCAGCCTAAACACTCGGAGTCGCTGTGGCGGTTATCCATGCTACTAAGACAGCTTCATGGCGAGGATAACAAAAAAGGCCAAAGAGGCTCTCCTTGCGCCCTCACCGGACGCCGCCGATGTCCTGAACCTTTTACCGCCACTGGACGCCACTTCCTTCCCTTCCTGTCTCACTGAAAACACCAGCAAAGACCCCAGCAAAGCGTCCACCACCTCCCTTCTCCTCTCCGTCCGCCTAGCTCATGCTGCCGTCAAGGCCGCCCCGACCAATGGGCGTGCCTGGGAGTGTCTAGGCAATGCTCTGCTCACAACCTTTCTCACGGGCAGCCCAAGTTCAGATGCCCTGGTCAACCGTTGTCTAGCCGCCTTCGCTCAGGCCGCCAGAGACCCATGCGTTGCCATGGCACCACACTTTCACTACAACAGAGGGGTGGCCTGTCACTATCAGGTTGTGTGTCTGTGCGTATCCTCGTGTGTTATCTTTACGAACACCGTAATCGGTAATGTAGCTACTCCTCTCTACTGCAGGCTTCTCATATTGCGACTATGGCGAATCTGTAATTTTATCGCATGTCCTCCTATAATTCTTTTGTTGGCTTTAAAGGATGTATTTGGAGATTTTAGTGTCATACTGTCGCGCTTCTGATGCTGTTGCAGCTTCTTTTTGCCCCAAACTGACGACCATTTGATGCTTATCCTGTCGGATCACGCAAAGCCTAGCTCTGCCATCGTTCAGGGGAACCCGCTTTCGGCTGTGACCCCGCGCAGTAGTTGCATAGGGTGGTTGGGGTGAGGTATGGCTGCCGGTAGTTCCTGGACTCGCGCGAAGGTTTCTTCATATAACCCATCGATACTGCGGCTTTAGGTCTCGGTAATGCGCCGGACGTCGTCAAATGACACCTTATTGGATAGCCAAGAACGTTTACGCGTGTCGTCTTACCGCTGTGGCTCGTAAGGGTTTCGTAGGTGACCTATTTGCCAGATTGATACCCAGTATTACTATTGCGACTGCTTCGAAACTGCCTATGTACCACACCTGAAAGTTTGCGCGGCTAACCACCACGCGCCCGGCCATGTAACTTGAGCCTGGCAATTAGGCAGTCCGCGTCTTCTATACATTTTTATCGAAAAGACACGGAACAGAACTCTCCCCCCCTTCCGTGGCCTTCCCCTATTTCACAGGTGGTTGTGTTAGGGTTATGCCTCGGTAATATTTGCCCTTCATTAATGTTTTCCAGAGGCCGCCTGAATTAGTCGGGGGAGGCTTGTCCTATTGTTATCCTGTGGAGAACACTAGACGAGAGCAAAGGTCAATCACGCCCGGCAACTCAGATTTTGATGCAGTTTTCAAATAACATGGCCCATGGGTTGTTTGTGTCCTTTGCCGTTGATGCTGCAAAGCTTAGAGAGCGTGCCCACGCGATGTCTCCTTTGTTATCCGGTCAATCAATAGAAGCGAGGAAAACCTTCCCGATCGTGTCCCTAACTTAAATACTACTGCCTCAGTTGCAAGCGCATTTAGCCAAACTGTTCAATACGTATTTTTGGCTGCCGCTCTGGAAGGCTTTCACCACGTCTGCCGTCCACGCGTTCCTCCGCCAAGGTCGCAGAGACGGTCCACCCGTGGACTGTAATCCTGTCAAAATCTCTAAGAACTGTACCGGCGTAGTCTCCCAATATTTCGAAGTTTTGTGACGAACGGAGGCCGCCTCAACTGTCCGCCAGAATACCGTTCTCACTCTTTTTGAATATCATGCCTGCCCAACCGTTGTGAAGGCAGTTGTTCAATCTGGTAGTCACTGACGGGTTTGATTGTGTTTATCCTCCATAAATAGTCAGCCACCGTTCTGTCTCTAAAGCAAGGAGTTCCGAATGTAGATGTAAACATAGTTATTATGTGGCCGCTCACCAGGTTGGAAACCAGCCGAGCAATCGGTTACTGTGGCGAACTAACGAAGACGTGGGAAGAATCAGACAGAGACTGTTTCCGACTTATTCGCGTCCTCTTCGGTCATCCATGCTCATGCTCCTGGTTGAGACGTTTTCTGCTTCACAATCATCACTGCTCGTTATTGCGCCTTGAATAGTAAAAAACTGGTATTTTGTTGCACTGTTTCCCCACCTTAAGTGATGCATGAACGACGCACAGAAGACAAGGTAGTTTTGCCCGGACGGCGGTCACTTTTCTACGCTTTTTTGCTCTCAAAGGCCTAACTCCTTCATTTCTTTTGACAGAGACCCGCTGTTTGTCCGTCAGTGTCACAATTTCCGCTGAAATGACATACGAGTTGAGAGCGCTTCTAAAAAATTCTCTGATAGCGGTCAAAACCTGTTATCAGCTCGTTCAATGATATGTGCCTTTTTGTCTATCGTCAGAGCCAAGCCCTAATATTTAGCCTTTCAGTTATTCTTGGACGGCATAGCGGAGTGACATTCCGACAATGAATAATAATTGAAACTGTTGTATGTGCATCTCTTTCGCCGGGATGGCTTTCGGTGACGGAGACGGGTGTGGTTCGTGACTTCCTTTAGATATCAGCGTCCTCACCTCTCTCTCTCTCCTGTCATCTCTAGGACAAATTCTCCGAGGCGATCGTTTCCTGGTTTCGTGCGAGCCTTTTGGATCCTGCCTGGCCTGCTCCACGCACCTACGTCTTGCGTTTGACCTCCACCCTTCGCCGCATCGCTGACGAGATGGCCGGTGTTGGCGCCACTGCGAAAGCTCGCCGGCGACTGCAGGAACTCATCCAGCCGTTGGCTGCTTGTCTCAAAGTCTGTCGCAACCAGGCGGTGCCGTCTAGTGGCAACAGCGGTGAAGCAGATGAGACTCCGAGGCGGAAGGTGCAGAAGTCGACATGCGCAGCTCTCACCCGTCTGCTCGGACCTTTCTTCAATGAGGATCAATTGGCTGATTCCTCAGCTGCTGTAAGCAGACAGGGGCGTCCGAAGACGCTTTCGGCATCAACCGAGCTGTTGAAATGTCAGCTTCGCCTCTTCAATGACCTGCAGGTTTGTTTCTCTACGCGGCTGCAGCTCATCTGCGTGCTCATACACACTAATAAGCTCGTCCATCGCAAGTTACAAAGATGAACGCTGTCTAGGATGGGGTACCGTGGCAAAATTTTACAACATAAACTTTACTCGTTCCTCCATATGGATGACGTTTAAACTTCAAGGTCAAGTCAAAGAACTAGAATTACGCGTGGGCGTAGTGGCTGACAAGACTGGAACTACGTCTGCGCGTGTCACCTGCGTGCTGAACCCTAACTCCACAAAATCTAGTCTTAAATGAGATGTGTGGAATGTCATAAATGTTATATTTATAAGTGGCCGTTGATGCCTGGCCCTCGGTAGGATCGAGTTACCCTGTCAGTTGGAAACCTTCTCAACCATGACCCGAATATGTTGGCGATCGGGCATGTGGCCCCACCTAGTCTTTACTTTCATTAGCTACCTACTTTTTAATTGGGGTAGACTTATTTCACCCTCTTCCCTTTCGCTCCTTCCCCGCCAGGCCTCCCTCAAGTTTTACCATTAGAGTCGGCGTCCGGCTTAGTGTTAGGCTTCAGAAATAGGCTTAGGGGTTAGGCTATCTAACTTACGAAGAAGTGGATAAGATTACTGGAACAAGAGCTTTATTAGTCTGGCGTGCCGGATTCTCACCCGAACCCATCCTCAGAACAGGGTAGAAGGGAACACAAGGTGCGCAATATTCATAGGGCGCGGTTTCCAGGCAACCACCTACCTACAATATTTAACAGTTCTCGTGTTAGTTGTTGGAGGTCCTAGTTGATGCAATGCTTGCCTGTCGGGTTGTCGCCTTCAGCGACGTCCCCGTCTGCTGTTGTGTGTTACGGTGTCTTGCGAGTTTTCTTACTGCTCTTCTATGCAGTTCGGGTGCATTTGAGTATCAGCGTTTAGCGGCAGCTTCATGTCTCGGGAAGCTTGACTCAGAGATCAGTAGTCTTCGGGAGAGGGGAGCGAGAGAGAGGGGGGGTCGATCCAGCTCGGGCTACGGGTATATTTCCCTCACTATAATCAACTCTCGCAACTTGCTACCAGCCCTAACTTGGAAGGTTTTCAACTGGTGAGGCATCTCGACTCTACTCGAGACTGACGGCTAGGGCTCAATGTCACCTTCATGGCACGTTCTCTTTTAGAAGACACTGGCCCCTTTTAGGAAACCCAGTATGTGTGGGTGCGTAGGCAGGCTGCTTATCTATGTCAGCCACTGTGCTTCGGTTGTTTTTGGTCCATCTGCATTGCTTCTAGTAGAAAATGTACTTTTTGAGGAATGGTATCTATCTACTAATGTTCATGTTCATGGTTTCCTCACTACAAGCAAACAGCCATATTTTAAAACTCACGGCATACTAACAGTCCAGCAAGAAACCCAGAACTGTTAGCTTCAGTTTTTGTGGTTACTATATGAACGTCTGCCTTTACTGTCCCTTACTTTCAATACAAGTCTGGAACGTCACTTGCATATGTAATAAACATGGCCAAAATCTAAACAACCGTACTTAGTTCTTCTGTAAATACGTCGGCCCAGTTAATGCTGCCTTCAAGGCGATTGACTGAGCACAATTCTCTAATCCCATGGAAGTAGATGTCTAAAAACTTTTTGGGGATCAGTTAAATGAAGAAGTATCTATCCCGTTACTTCATCTTTAGTTGTTAGGATTATATGCCTGAGTACGGTGTGAACTGCACAAGTGCTGCTATTGGGGAATTTTCTAAATTACCGACACGATTTTTCATTTTAACTCATTTGTGGAAAATTTGGTGACCTCGGGGATCCATGACAGGGGTGAGCTTTGAGTACAACCAACGCTCTGTCCGCTTAACCTATGAAGCCACAACCGAGAGCCATACGTTTAATCGCAATTGGGTCATGCTACCCGCCCAGCCTACTGCAACGTATGGAATCCACCAGTTCTGATACAGTAAGCTGATTGCCCAACCAGGATTTTCTAAGCATTCAATCTGTAATCCACTAGATGACTAAGAGGTTCCAGAATTTTTCACTACTGAACCAACGGAATTTTTTACAACTGACCCAACGGAATTATTCAGGCCGGTTAAAACACCATTGTTAACACTTTTTTATTGGATTTGCGGCTTCCGTTGGTCTCCAAGTTATCCGGTATGCCCTAAGTACTTAGACCAAAATGATCGTTTTTCCAAGTAGTACCTCTTATTTATATCACTCGTCCACTCAAATTCACTTAGACTTACTTAGGTTAATTTTTTGCCGCTGTTTTTTTTGTTTTTATATATTTCTTGCAAGATACAACTTCCTTCAAACGAATTATTGAAATCGGTCAACCCCCCCACCCCTCCCTTAAAACTGAATATACTTCATATTTGTATGGCGAATATCCCCAGCTAACGGGTTTCACTGGTCTCAGGTAACGCGAATCGTTACACAGATCCTGTTGCTCCTGTGAATGAAGGCGTTGGGTAATCCTTCGTTGTCATATTTGGTTTGGAGACTTTTGAAGGTTGGCTTCAGTATACGAATATGCAGGTTTTCTTTAGCACTGCCATCGACAACTAATCGTGCACGGTGAAATTTTTCTCAGAAAACATGATTCAAATAATGAATATCCGCACTAATTATTGCCTGTTAGGCATGAACTTCAGAACACTGGAACTAGTCGCCAGTCCTGCAGGACTCTTGCCCGACGTGGACTAGGTTTTTCAGGCCAACTTTGTATACCATTCTCTACAGTGATCATGTTTGACTTCGCACTTCCATTTTTTGCAGACTGGCTCCAATGTCGGCAGTGTTTGCTGCGGCCGAGTGGTCACTAGTCTTCCCTCCGACAGTGATTTGGTCCTGAATCTGCTCTGTGTTGATGCTGAGGGCAGCCTAATGGTTCTGAGGATTTATCACATTGGCAAGGTGAGTAGCCTAGGTGAAGAGGTGTATTCTTTGTGTTAGTTACCCGCACTCTTAGTTGACCCCTTAACGGTACTGTACAGTTCGCAGTGTTTAGAAGACGACCCTATCCACTTGACGATAGTGTAATCCTCTCAGCCCCCTTCTGGTACTACTCACAATCGATGTTATGTGCAGGACCGTGGTAACCATCGGCAATGTGCGTACTATTTGTGGCCGAAATACCTATCACGTTCACTTCAGAACAATCTCGAGGTTACCGAATAGGAAAAAAATAACTGAAAGGACGACCGATACTGCGACCACTAGTGTGTGTGTGCAAAAGCGAACTGGAATGTACACTCACAGGATGGGTGTCCGGTATAGCGCCAGAGGCGTCAAGGTCAAACCTTTTAGCTCGATAATATCACATTGGCGATCGTAGAACACTCGGTACTCACTCCCCGACGCACCTGGAGAGGCAAATCCTCGCGGCTTTGCCTGTGACATTTAAATGATTAATTAGCTATATGCTCACTGCCGTGAAATGACACGTTAAAACGGTCCGCTATCTCCTACGCGTTTGTAAAAAAGACGAGGTCTGTTGATAGGTGAAACACATGTCTGGGTTTTTAGCTAGCACCTGGGCTGCTAGTATGGTAAATTATTTCATAATTTATACTACTGATTGCCTGTGATTGCCTGCTTGTGAATATTACGTGGTTATTCCGCAGTAGCTGATGGACTTCGACCCAAATATTCACATCAAATTTGGATCTGTGTCTATAGACCTTGAATAAACTGATTTCCTCCGCGTTAAAACAATTTATTGCGGGAATGTTCTCCCAATCAGAACAGCTGGACATAATTTAGTTTCAGGGAGTGACACCAACACGCAAATTGCTTTCCCACTGACACGACTATATCATCTTTCAATGAGATAAGACTGCGATCTGCAAAAATGGTAGCATTTAGCGCGGTTTTCCAACTGCCTAATTGTTGGCTTTCTGGCCAGAACCAGTTTTTCGACGCACCATCGCCCGTATCACTCTTTGGGACGTTGCTTCCGCGCGGAATTGCGCACACAATTGGAATACCCCTAACCAGTATATTGGTGGAATGCGCTGATGGAGGGGGCGGCCGTGTCATTATAGCTGTACGTACAAATATCTGGGCCGACTGCCCGATAATCAGTGTTTCGTACTCCATCTGTCCAGTTAGTACTTGTGTACCCGCTTGACATGGGTCTGCAGACAGGCACCACTGTTACCTCTTGACAGTTCGACCGTTGCGAATGACGATAGCCCACAACATGGGATGGCGCAGCGACGATCTTACGACTGAATTATTTTCTAGTGGTAGTATACTTTCGCAGCATCTACCGCACTATCTCTTCACTTCCACTCACTTGACCTCGATTTCAAGGCTAAGTCAAAGAGACCAGAGACGGGATGGGGCGTAGGGACTGACCAAGTTAAGCAGGTCGTCTTCGCATGTGACACGCCCGGTCCACGCAGAATTGATCAGCATTTTCCTAAAGCAACAAAGGTGAGACTCCGACCCCAACTGTGGGAGACGGCTGTAGAATCCACGTTGAGAAGGGGCCAGTGTAGTCTTATTTCCTGTTCTGAGTTTAACGTGCCATCCCGTCAATCAGCCACGGCCTTTAGCGCATCGTGATAGTTTAGAAGCGCGTCAGATTGTTTATAGTGAGTAATGTGCGCTGAGTGCCACAGAGACAGTTTCTAGAATCGACCTCACCCTCTCTTCCTTCTCCCAGGCGCCAGTCAACTGTCCGAACCAATCAGCCATCTAACGCGGACGCAACTGACTGGAACGGTGTGAGCCTGCGCCTAATTATGCTATAACATCTCCCTCTCTTTTATGTGACATTGGTATTGGGTGTGCATCCCGAATAACGCCTGCCATGCGTTAACCTACCCCACCGCTTTGCCGTACAGCCCGTTATAAGGGCACATTGTTACGTTATTCTGTGCTAAACACCTATGTGGCAGGTTACAGCTGCCTAGCCTAGCTGCTGGTTACCCGGAGCGTCCACCTGTGGCGGATAGTGAAACGACCTTCAGTGACGATTACCTGCGAAATAAGCAGACTCTCGGGTCCGACAAATTAACAGTCGTGGACCAGCAGCGACAGTGTTACCAGGGCTCGAAGGGCCGAGGTTGGGCACGCCAACTGCCTTACAAAATGCCGCAACTTCCTACAACCGCATTGTGGCATGCAGACCGCGAACCGCCATTACATAAGTTTGCTTGACACCGAAGTCCGAATCCCCGACTCGGGTGGAAGAAAAACAAAGATTCCGGGATTCAACTCCCATTTCACCCTATACCACAGCAACCCACGGGACTCGTATGGTAAACATGGTGTGGCTGTCGCCCCTCTGTAAAAGCAACAGTGTTCTACTTGCATGGGAACCAACCAATGACCGAATGGCTTACGTGAGACTGAAGAGTCATTTTACCAACATCTCTGTCGTCCCCTGTGCGCACGAACATTAGCTGCCGAACAGCGCGATAAAGAAGCCTTTTACTCGCAAATACAGGAGTTAGTAAAAAGAGTCTCTCGCCGTGACCTGTTGATTGTTGCGGGGGACTGGGGTGGTAGGACTCGACCCGGGGACTCGTCAAACAGTCACCTTATTGGCCTGTTTGTGCTTGGCTCTCGATGCGACAATGGTGAGAGAATGCTAAATTTTGCTGATCGGCACCGACTGTTTGTCACAAACACGTGCTCCCAACGTTCCGCAGCCGGGTCCACGATAGCAGATCGATGCGTAATGCCGAAACTGTTAACGCCCACCGGTATGACCATGTTCTCGTTCACACGCCTAAAAGTTCACCTCTCATCTGCACTCAAAATTTCACGTTCGAGAAGCCTCTAAGTCGCGAAAATCCGGCAACTCAGCGCTGCCAAGACCCTAAACACTGAAATCAGGTCCCATTTTACGACGCGAGCCAACAGAGAAGGCAGTAACCAATGGTCATCACTGAATACATCCGTCTATGGAGCAACTGGGAAAATTCTCGTATTCATCCAGCGGTGCCTCAGTTGTCTGTCCAGACGGCCCGAGACATGTTCCACAACGATGCATCCTTCCGCCAACTCCGGAACATGACAGCAAAGTCAGCTAGGGATGACCGGCAGAAATAGTGATCCATGGAGTAGACCTCGAGTGTTGGTGAGACTCGTAAACGCAACCAAATTATCTGCCAAGTTAGTGGTGAGCCCTCAACACTTAGTGACTCTGTTCGCGATGTGAATGGTGTCTTTATTGCGGACAACTCGGTCAAGGTCTATCGCTGGCGTGAGCACTTTGAGCATCTCAACTTTGATGAGCAATTAATCATACCCTCGCTCTCCTCTGCACCCGAGTTTCATCCCTCTCCAGCCTATGCAGGGTCATGAAACCCACCTTCCAAGGGAGACGTTGCCAATGCAATACAGAGACTGCACAACAACAAGGCGCCCGTAGAGGATGGTATTCCCACAGAAATCTACAAGGCCCTTTTGGACACTGGCACTCTGGCTTCATGAGGTGATTGAGCAAGTGTAGAGAGACCTAGTAGTCCCTAATGAATGGCGTTCGGACATCCTCTTGCCTGTCTTCAATCAGTGAGATAAGACAGTGTGAGAACTACCGTGGCATAATACTCATCGACGTTGCTGCGTCTCAGACGGTTTCATTGTGTACGTGACTCTAAGACGAGGCCCAAACAAACCGGATTTCGAGCTAGGCGTGGATGCGTGGATCAGATATTAACGCTGAGGCGTATTCTGGAATCCCGCCATGGCTACCAGCAGCCGGTGGTCGTCTGCTTTATTGACTTCGCCGCTGCGTTCGATTCCGTCCATTGTGATTCCCTATGGTGACCAATGGAACTAGATGGTGTGCCGGCCAAAATCATTGCCTTGATCAAGGCTTACTATCGCTCCCCACTGCACGAATCTTCGTACATAACAATCTCACCCAGCTCTTTGAACTCTTCTAAACCAATTTTCTCATAGTTGACATTGTTCTTCTGGTGGTTGTATTGGTCTTCGTCGATTGTGACTAGCGATCAACCAGTGGCGGTGGGTATGGTGTTTTCTGCATGTTTCCTCTGCCCGTGATGTTTGCCTGTATATGGGATCCACAGCTTGGATTATTTAGACTCATGTTCTGACAGTCGAATCATCCTCCCACAAAAACTTTAATTTGCTAAAAATAAATTAGTACAGCCGAATCTTACTCCTTTACCCTACTTGTAGTAAGCCGTTTTATCTGCTCTCTAAAGGGTGTTGGTCCGGTCGTGAAGGATGTGCTGCCATTCCCGATCCCTACGTTGAAGAGTGCAATGTGAGTGCTGACCTCCTACGCCTAGTGCTCACTTTCGATGCCTGCACAGTCGCCGAGGGTGCCGGTGGTAACAGCGAATCCGATGACGCGGATGATGACGGTGTGGTTAACTCACCAGCTCTCTCGTCTGCGTTGCAGCATCTGCCAGACATCCATCTGAGACTAATCCGCGTGCCCACACCAAGTGTGCTGTGTGTCAATGGGCGCCGAATCGGCCGGTCATGGACGGCGCCTGTGGTGCTGAAAAATGTCTTCTTTACTTGTGTCTAAGTATTTATGACCACGTTCCATGAGACTTCATGTCTTTCCTCATACACAAGAGTCCATTTGTTTTATCAATTTAGAGCTCAGGGTCTAAACCAGCATCATCGCTATTGAAGCTTGATGATATTTCGTTGACGCCTTTAAAGATACTGGGTTTTCTTGCACTTATTTTATTGGTCTTATTTCATCGCTTTCGACCCAATTTTGAGTGACAGCTAAAATAATGTGATCCTGTTATGGTCTGACTAGATGGACAGCTGTTCCTTGGTTCATACCGCCGTACCTGGCTTCTGATGGCAGTTAGAGCGGCAAACGTCGGTTTGAGTGAGTTTTCCGTTGTATGGCCCGCTAACCTGTCGGAGGAGTAGACTAGGGCCTGTGGACATCCGATACTTTTTCCAAAATTTGCATACTGTTTTTCGCCTCTTGAAACCAGGATGGATCAGTTTACTTCTCAGCTGTAAGATCTCATTAGTGGACTAGTGCTGGTTGGGCCTAATTTATGCCTCGAGATATTGCAAATGCAGTTAATTCCACTACTGAGATCCTAGACTTAGGGTCACTTACAACTGCACTGTTAGTGACCGTAGGAGAACCTCATGCAACAATTTTTAAATACGGCCTTGTTTAATTTCCGAGGAAATAAAAGCCCGAACTTGGAGTAAATCTTTCTCAAATAAGGACTCGGTGACTGCGCATGAATTTTTAAAGTCCATTGTAGTAATATGCTGTATGATTTGTGAGCGGACGTCATATGTGTAGCTCACTCCACAATATCTCCGCCCAGAAGTAAATATACCCAATTAATAACTTTTAGTAGTGTCTTCGCGTGTCTCTGGAGATACGGAATATGGCAAAACGTTATTCACCTAATGCGTATAAAGGGCATGTTCGGGGTTGAGCGTCGGGACTGTTTTCGTTGGTACAAGACCTAGGTAATGGCCGAAGACGTTGATGGAGGCAAATACAGGTTAATTTAACGCAGCTCGGAGAGATTTTATCGAGAAAATAGCTGAAAAGGATCATCAGATAGGCTAACTTGTACACATAGGCAGACAGAATAGGGAACGAGATATGTATTAGAGAGATGCCCTAACGATAATGAATAATCTGATCTGCTCCAAGTTACAAAGTGATTTGTGGAAAATTTAAAAATTCGGAACTACAAAACTGGAGTATATACCAGAAACCACAAAGGGAATGCTGGGGAACCCACTGATTCACAGAACACCTCGTAGCAGTGGCAGAATATTGGCGAGACACTTTTCTGGGTTTTTAGCTAGTATCTGTGTTGCCAGTGTGGTGAATAATTTCATAAGTTATGGCAGCTTGTGAACATACCGCGGTTATCCCTCATAATCAATTATATAGGCCTAAATATTTTTTCTAGGGTAGTAAGTTTGGCTTCTCTTTCTAATATGATTCTCCTAATTTTGTTTCCAGTGGACATCGTAGAACGATTTGATTCAACCGGTCAGTGCTGTTGCTGCTTCTGATAGTTACGTTAGGGGTGAATTCAGCTGCTATTTATGTCAGTATCGGGGTGTAGGGGTACTAGTTAGGGGTGGCACCACATAGATAGCATTTGGTCGCTTCATTTGTCTGGTACAGGTGGTGAATGCTCCTGTGGCCGCCTCTAACTGGTATCCAACTCTCGTCTGTGGCTCCTCGAAGTTGGGTCCTTCCGAGCGGCCACACCCCGGGCAACCGTCATGACCGGCGGGCTAAACCAGGTGAGGGTCTCCGGTGCTGTGTGTGCCTCCACACCCGGTATGTCTGACTCCCGAACTTCCCACCTTCCCCCTCTCTAAAAGTCCTACGGTGGGGGCGACAGCAACCCCGTAGGCGGCCCAGGCTTATTTTAGGTCGTTCGCCCACTAAAACAAAACCGTTACCCATATTGGAGTTCGGCAGCCGTCTGGGATGTGCGAGCAGCCCTATTTAGGGACAGCACTGCTTGCCTCCTCGCGGAAGAAGAGGCTAGAAAAGGTGCCCTAAACAAATGCTGGTTATTACGTCTTCTGCAGCCGGCCGCGGATCGCAGATCGCAAAATACGCGGTCGTAAAACTCAAACAAAACAATACCCCCTGTCCCCAACGCCCTCGTTATACCCTCCAGGCTGCTCGGGTGAGTCCACTCACACTAGCAGCCTGGAATGTTCGTTCCCTTTTAGACAATCCTAGGAGCAACCGGCCGGAATGAAGGACGGCGCTAGTCGCTCGGGAACTGGTGCGCTACAAGGTGGACATTTTTAGTCTCAGTCAGACCAGATTCTCTGAGCAGGGTCAGCTGGAGTAGGTGGGTGCCGGCTACACCTTCTTCTGGAGCGGCCGGCCAAAGGCAGAGCGACGCGACGCTGGTGTTGCTTTTGCCATCCGGAACGACATCGTGGGACGTCTACCGCAGGGTATCAATGATCGCCTGATGAGCCTCCGCCTGCCTCTTCGAGGAGACCAGTTCGCCACCATCATCAGTGCCTACGCTCCCCCAATGACGAGCTCTGACGACCTACTGGTGACTGTGTCGAAGGTGGACAAGTTAATTGTCCTTGGTGACTTCAACGCCCGCGTCGGAACACCG
>WEDG01012211.1:0-37235 GCA_017591395.1 Schistocephalus solidus | reverse complement strand
TTGAACTGAACCGTCATGGGCTTGGAGAAGTTATTCCTGCTATACGGCGAAGAAATGCATCTGTTTACAAGATAGATGGCTTATAACATGATCTTCAAAATTCGGCGAGAACTTGAAGCAGAAACTAGTCAGTTATTCATAATCATAGATACGGACTGATGACCCATTTTACTGAAAGTTGCTAGCAGAGTTTTAGCAGGCTGACCTTCGGACGGCAAGAACGAAATAAAAGTCTTAATTTGCGGTTCTTCTATGGTTATTCCGAAGGAATGTCGAGTTCAGTCCCCTCCCTTCTACTTGCTGGAATCAAACAGGCAAGGCCGTTTCTGTCCTACCACTTCCGTCTGTTTGTTCGGAAATAACGCTTATTAAAAGTTAATTAATACGCGGTGTACAATTGTGCACATGTAGATATTATACTTACTACATTGCTATTTATCCTTTTTGAACAATTTCATTTTCACAGGAAGGAACAACTGGTGAACAGGCGCGCGCATTGAGACATTATAAGGTAATCTTAGCAGTCTTTGAGAGATATCGATATTGGTTTAGTTTAACGCACCATTCTGGTCAGTCGAATCGATGTGTGAGGTTTAGTTGGCCATCAACAGATTTTTTCTCCACAGCACCAGTGTCATGGATTTCTCCCCCAAAATGATTCCGGATCCAGTGAAATTGGCTGTTTAAGCAAAGGCAACGAATGGCAATCGTCATCCTCTCCAGCATCGCCAGTTATATCAAGCGAATTCGGGATTAGGAAGCGGTTGCCCTCGACTGTTTCAAATACGCCAGCAGACCTGTTAAATACAGCGACCAACGTGGCCTCCGGCATCGATGTATTTAATGCAGGAGCACGTATAGATGCACACACCTCAGCTTTGTCTCCCGTCGCTTCACAGTGCAACTCTTTAACCGAGCTTCAATATCCCAAGCGTGAGGCAGAGAACCCTCCTCCTGAGGAACACAATCATGCCTCTGAAGATTCTAGCTGCCCGTGTGAGTTGCAATTGCTAATGATAGCAATAATACTCCATACTTTAGATGAGTGCGCAACAGTCTAGGGGACAGGCCCTTTTGCATGTCTTCTTAACCGGTTGTGCTCATACGTTATCCGGCTGCTGAATGCTTCAAGTTATTCGCAGAGTCAAGTTAGATCATGCGATTCAGTTTCGTAACTAAGGAATAGAACCTGGTTGGAGAGTACCTGTTTCGCTTGTAGATACATAATTCTGTAGACTGCTCTTCCTGAATAAGTTTTTACTGTGACTGCGCCTTCAGTTCATCCGAAGATGGCATGTGCTTTTTTCCGCCCTTTACTTTTGTGAACATATACGTACTTCTTAGAACAGGCGTACAAGCCGACGAAAATGTCACCCGCTAAGACTGCGTACAGCACGAAAGTACGCTCTTACGACTCTGGCGTAACTTCTGTACACTTTTGAAGTTTTCGAATGCCCGCAAATTTTCGACTACAATGGCATGTATGTTGACTTGAGTATATAATCTGCCGCTTTCGGTCCATATAGGCAGTTCTTATGGCAGTGTTTAAAAATCGATTGTTAGGAATTAAATTTGCCGATGTCCAATAACCGTGTTATATCCTTGAATGAGGCAATACTGTTCTCTGTTTGCTCGCGGTCGCGCTGGTATTTAGTGCCCTTTCAAAGGCCAGCTTAAGTCTCAGTAATCATTTTTTTCACAACCTACATGCTTTTCTCGCCACTATTGCCTTTTCAGTTTCTTCAATACTTTGTTTACATGGGCGGAGGATTTGGCTCACTTCCTTGCGCCTCTAAAACACACCCGGTGGTGGATACACTCGACCAACATGTGAACCAGATCGGAGCACGACGGGCATAATTGGGACTGCGAACTAATGACAAATGCATCTCCTTTTCGGGTTTTTTGGGCACACCTAGGCGCATGCCGAGCCAGCCATTTGTGCCCGCTTTCGTCTCCCGTTTTTCTAACGCCGTTTCGACAGCGGACTCAGTTGAGAAAAAAAGAATGCAGTATATGCTTTTAAGTGTGCTATCACTAAACTAATTAACGCCCAAGTCGCCATACCTATCCCGGTGTTGTTGTGGGGCACACTGTAGCTATCATCGGAAACGGCGATCGAACTTACAGTGCGGTGTTGGCATCAGCGGTGGAGCCCTCTTACTATTGAATACTTTGCCATCAGTTTGAAACTTGACCGAAGAAGACCCTGATTCCTTCTTTTTCGACTTAGTTCATGACCCCCTTCGAACTCTGGAAAGGTATTCGTGCGAGTTTTGTGGCAAAACGTTTCTAAGAAGCAGCCGACTGAAGCGGCATGTCGACGGTGTCCACAAAAGTACGTACCTTTTTCCTCGATTGTTAATGGTTTCCCTTTTATTCCCACTTGCAATGTTGTGTTGGCTTCTTTTTGGACGCTTGTTTGCGGCGCTTTTTTATCTGTCTATTCTGCTCACCTATTAAATTTGTTTCCAAATGTTAGCGCCTGTTCTGTTCTTGAATATATTTTGCTACACCTGTGATCACGAAGATAATGACAGTAGGCTTGATGACGATACTTTTTGTTTCAAGTCAGCTTAGCGATCCATCCTTTTTCGTCACATCTATCTACATACTCCGCGCCCTAGCTAGTCGTCATTCGAATAAATTCTACTTGTGAGTGAAGTGACCAAGGTAAAAAATGTGTTGGGCAGCGCATAGTGGATACTTTTGCCCGAGGTACGTCATTAAGGCCGTCCTGGCAACTCATTCCTTGACACTGCATAGACTGTAGGCTAAACTGTTAAGGTGGTGATCTTCCGAGTCCAGTCTAGACGGTAAGTAACTTTTATCTGGAAATACATAACATTCAGATTCTTGCCACTGTTACTCTGATTTTTAGGAAGTAGGAAAGTAGGGGCTAAGGGACCTGGTCACTGAGATGACTTATGTATTCATTTTTATCATCTGGTACGGCCTTGTGGCTGCTCAGGGGATTCCTGCATTTCTACCGTTTTTGAACATTATGCAACATAAACAGCGTCATTGATGGCTTTTCGTTTACTTACGGAGTGAGTTATAAGTTTCTTACATACATCGTATTATGTAAAAAGAGCCCGGATTCGGTATCCGATGGTTGCATTACCCAAAACGATATTGTCGAGGTGCAAAGCTCATCAGCTTGGCGTTTCACAAGTCTGAATTTATGGGTGACAAGCTTTTACTGAGACAGAGAGCGTACCCACAACAGCAAGCAGTGGTGGCCAGTCGTCTCCTCTGACATACGAGTTCTGTTGACGTTGTTGGGTCTCGACGCATACGCATGGGCTTTGTTTTCCTGCTGTCAATCAGTGAAGGACGCAGCGTCGATTGGCATAGAGCTCTCCCTACGCTATTGCCACGTCACACGTGGCTTTAGCAGCTAATGGACCAGGATCGTGAGGCGTACAGAAAGGCGGCAAAAGTAAGCGGCCTCACCATCGATCGAGGGGCGGACTGCCTCAACATTTCTGGATTGAATTCATTTTTTGACAACTTATCTGCTTTCGGTCTTCTAGTGAGCTGTATCCACTCCTATTTGTTTTGCAGAACTGCGGGAGTTTGCATGTGAGGTGTGCGGAAAAGCATCTGCTTCGAAGGGAGACCTCAATAAACATGTCAATAGCGTCCACAAAGGTACGTTCTCCTTTCTCAATTCTCTGCCTTTTGATTTATAACAACTTGCCGTTAATATGCAGCATTGGCCTCTTACTCCGCTGTTTCTTACTTGCTGTCCTTTTTGAAAGCATCACTTCATGACATAAGATTTGCTTGAAGAAGGCATGATCTTCGTTATTCTTTCGAAATCGGGACTTATGGAAGGAATGCCAGCAGGCTTGAAGAACTAGTTTTTCAAAATCGTAATCTACGAAGTGGGATCATCAAATGAACATACCATGGTCATCTTGGTAGTAAATTCGGGTGTTCTGAACGTCGACTTGGAAATTCAGCCAGCTACAAAAAGTTCGCGAACCATAGCGATTTCATGCCATGGCTAATAATGCTTTAGCGGCTACTCTGCACAATCCATAACCTGGTGATTCGAAGGAGCGGACGTAACGGTTCATCATCATACCCGGTTGTACCGGGCATTCTCCCCAACTGCGCGCATCCTATGTCCGTTAAGCCATGGTTTAGGTGAGTTTCGGACGAGCAAAGGGGTATTTAATGAGCATTCTTGATGTCATTTCTGCCAGGGGATGCATTTTCTGATCCAGTAACCGCGTGCAGGTCAAATTAAATGTTCTCTGCCCGCTAATGATTGAATTTCAAAAAAAGGTGTCATATATTTGTGAGGCCCTTGGGTCTGCCATAAAAGGAGAATATTTTGACCGTGGTGGACAACCTCTCTCTCTCTCTCTCTCTCTCTCTCTCTCTCTCTCTCTCTCGCCTCACCCACAAGGCTACGATTGCGAAAATTGGTTCTAGGGCGGTGGTTGGCAAACTTAAACACCCTACTAACGCTTGCCACCGCGACCTGGTATCCACTATACTTGTCCCAGGCTACTGCAAGTGGCTCGCATCTCATATACGATAGCGTACCATATAGGCCACATTAAGAAGGAACCGTTGCAACCTTACGCTCAGATTCGAGTGCGTCAGCTTTATTGTAGTGAGGAATACTTTAAGTACCATGAGCATGGATTCCCCAGTGTCATGCATCAGTCGACTGCCCGAGCTTCTGAAGTGGCTGGTGATGAGATGGGGCGAAGTGCCTGACGGGGCATGGAGGCCAAGGTCTAAGTGTGCCTCCCCCATCATGTGCGGTATTACTTATTACTCGCGCGGACTCTTTGCAGCCCGGTTAACTCGTGCTGGGAGTCAGTATCACCCCATTTTTGTTCCATCACATTCCCTTCTGGGATCGAAGGGCTCAACGCCCGCCCACAGCGCTGTCAAGCTCTTAGTTCTTTGTCGAATTAATATATTAAACGATGATCTATGTAAAGAATATTTAAACACGCATGCATATACGCCTCAACGGCTGACAGAAGGCAAGCCTTTGCGCGTTGCGATCTTAATTTGCCTTAAAAACCATCAACTGTCTCCGGAGGCCATACCTGCTGGCCCCACTTCCTCACGAGGTCTTATTTTCAATATTAATTCATCTGTCCATATAAAATCTCGTCAGCTTAAATGTTACTAACTCCGTTAAAGTGTGGTTTTTATTTTTATTTCAGCCATACGCCCGTTTACATGCGAGATTTGTGGCAGAAGCTTCGCGGAAATGGGACACGTGAGGAGGCACATCCGTAGTCTTCACAACAGTACGCTTCCTTTCGCGCGTTTGTCTACTGCAGTTAATTCAGAATCGCCATTTTCATGCTAGTCTTCGAAAGTCTTGTATTCACTGCACTCCGCTCGTGAGGAAATGTTTTGGTTTTATTCTCCAAAAGAAAACTCAGCCTCGCCTATGTATGGTGAGGTGAAAATTCCTGGTCATTTAGGTAACTTAAGGTATGATATTATAAAACTTCGTGAAGGGAGGCACCAAATGTGTTGAGTGTATACTTTTTGGGGAAAGCCGTACCACAAACAGCACCGGAAAGATCACTTTGCTGCAAGTCGCAATCTATGCAGCAATCCCAAGCTACTGGCTACCCGGCGCGTCCACAGGTGGCGGATAGTGGAACGGCCTTCAGTGAATGTTAGCTGTGAAATAAGCAGACTCTCGGGTCTGGCGAATAAGCAGTCGCGGACCAGCAGCGACAGGGCTACCAGGGTGCGATGAACTGAGGTCTGGCACACCAAAAGCCTTAAAAAAGGCCGCAAAGTCCGATGACGGCACTGTAACATGGCGAGTGTGAACCGCAATTAAATAAGTTCGATCGCCCACGCTGCCTTGCGGAAATAAGCAAACTCTCGGGTCTGGCGAATAAGCAGTCGCGGACCAGCAGCGACAGTGCTACCAGGGTGCGATGAGCTGAGGTCTGGCACACCAAAAGCCTTAAAAAAGGCCGCAAAGCCCGATGACGGCACTGTGACATGTCGAGTGTGAACCGCAATTAAATAAGTGCGATCGCCCCCGCTGCCTGCGACTACACAGGTGATATCGCCTTACTAGCCTCAAACCTTGGTGATCTATAGTCGATGGTGTAACAGTTGGATGAAGTCGCTAAATCGGTCGGCTTGTCCATAAACGCGGGGTAGACCAAAGTTTTTTTCAAGCTGCATCCCTGCCCAGGAAAAAGCACCTCTTGAAATTAATGGCTGTCAGCTTGAAGAGGTAGAAAGTTTCAAATACCTTGGGGCGAGGTTGCTGCCGAATGGACAGAGTAAGGATGGCATTGTCTCGCGAATCAATATTGCTCCTCGGGTTTTCTCAAGCCTTAGAAAGTGCCTGTGGACCCGGCGCGACATTTCTATCGACACAAAGCTTCGCATATACCGTGCGTTTGTCCAGTCTGTCCTTCTCTATGGTTGTGCATGCTTGGCTACATGCATAGAAGATGAGTGAAAACTAGAGGCATTTGATAACCACTGCTTGAGGACCATTCTCCGAGTGAAGTACAAATTTCGTCTCAAATGAGGCAGTCCGAAATCGCTTCGAAAATATCGCAAGGATATCCAAAGCCATCTAAGAACGGCGACTGAGGTGGTTCGGACACGTTCATCGTCGCCCACCTAACGAGCTCAGTGTTACTGCCCTTGAACCGACTCCACTACCCAATTTGAGACGTCGAAGAGGGGGTCAGCTCAAAACCTGGCTCGACACAGTTCGTCAGGATATGGAAGTTGTTCTTGGACCCTCGGTATTCGGCGTCCTTCGTTTGCGAAGAGAATGGATTGAACTGTCCAGGTCTACTGCTGCGGATCGTCATGCGTGGAGGAGCACAATCCGTGAAATAATCGAGGCCGACTAGATCAGGCATGATCGCAACCGTAACAAATACAAGTAAGAGAGTAAGTTCTTTGAATCACTGTGGCTACGATGTGGCTACTGGTGTGGCTAGTGAATATGGCGTCTACTTCCAGAGGAGGACCAAATGCCTTAGGTGTTCATATGAACCCAACTACAGAAAGCCGCTGGTTGAAGAAAATCTAACTGCCAGCTGATCCGAAAGAACTGAGATGGTTCCTTGCGGTAGACATTTTTCTGTCCACTAACTTGAATTCGCGTCTGTTGAGATCTGATGTGTCAACGATACTGTCAGTGAACTCCTTGACACTGCATGCCTTGAGGGAACACTTTTGGAGCATATTCGATAACACATATTCAATCTGCAAGGATGCTTCTAAGAGTAGTTGGTTTGAGATCTAGGTATTACCTGATTCGAAAATGCAAAGATTTCCCGGCGGTAGTAAATATCTTTTTGCCCGCTTGTCTAATTATTCAGTTATTTCGGAAATGCGATGTCTGTGTTTGTCAGGAAAGAGGATGCTGCTCATAGAGCCATAGAGCTTTTGAATCAAAACGTCGACGACATCAGGTCTGGTTTGACCTTTAGATTTGACGTCCCTACTCCGAGTAGAGCAAAGTACCCTTGCCTACGAGAAAAGTTGTACCACCGTACAGCAATTTGTATTCGTTTATTCTCGTCAGTAAACGCGTCAGAAACATAAGGATGCGGAAAACGCATTATTGAAGTACAAACTAGGAAAATATACATGACACCTGATCAAAAAATCTACTGAAAGATTTCTTCGTGACCGTGAAGTCGGTCTATTATTCACAGCCAAATTAACGTTCGTGCCTGCTGTCAGCAAAATCTGAGTTCCCGGGCAGTTTGGTTGATCACTTTCGGAGTATTTTTGATGGCAACTACTCAGCCTTCAAAGGCGCGGTCGACAGACTGCCACAAGTCGGCGTGTAACTTCAGTACACGATCTGATCAGTTGCCTTATTAGTAAGTTAAAAATTGTCGGGTATGGATATGCTTCTCCCAGAAAAATACAGGCATGACATGCCTTAAAGCCGGATCCACTGGTTTATCTACTTTAGAAGATGTGGAATATAAAAGAAACTCTCAAGGATGTAATGAGCGCCACCCCTGGCTATTCTAAAGCGTCCTGGTTGACATGAGACGATTTGGATGAGCTAACGTCTGGTACCCATACCAATCGAGAGAAATGCTCCTTCATCAACATTGGATCACTCTCATTGATCACTCATTGATCACTCATCACTCATTGATCACTCATCACTCTCATTGATCACTCATTGATCAACGCTCACCGATCCTTTACGGAACTTACTCGCCCCGCTCTGCCTTGGCGCTCTTTTGCGTACCTTCAGTGCCGATGCACAATTCTGAAGTTGCATCGGAAACGAAAATAACGTAAGTGATAGCTTGAGATGCATTGCTTCAAACACAAACGCAAGAAATAACCTAACGCCTGCGTAGCCTTTATCCGTGCACTATACGGCCACGTAATCGCCCTTTGCTTTAACTGTACTCCACTAAGTGCTCCATCGGTTTGTTTTCTAGTTTTGCCCACCAGTAACGCCAACCATTGGATTGGGTTCCTCCACGCATCTTCAAAATCGCAAACACAACTTGGTGGTGATATTCAGTGTTAGTTTGTGTGTCCCTGTCGCAAGTCGTGGAGGTTTTTCTCTCTTGCCCGACTGACAGTCCGTCTGACTAGACGCGGGCCATCTACCCCACAGTTTAAGTCTACCAGGGTGGGGCAGCCTAAGTTTTGGCACGTTGAAAGCTTTATAAAAATCCGTAAAGCTCGATCACGCCACTGACATGGTGACCGTGAACCGCCATTAGATAAGTTTTCTTGCTCCTGCTGCCTTGTACTTATGCTCATGAGTCAAAACCATAGAGGATATTACCTCGAACAGGCAATCCAAGCGTCTGCTGGGGACCCACCCGTATTCACAATTCCCGTCCGACCACGATCCATGCTTCGGCGTCCGAGGGCACCGATGTGTGGGTGTATAGTATGCGATCTGTAATACTGATTGTCGGTATCGGATGCTGGAGTGTGCTAACTTTCATGGACCCTCGTACCCAGTCTGACGGCGCGCACAAAAGCTTCCGAGAGCCAACTCACACTTCCTCCTGTATCACAGCGGCCTACGCGACTCTTTTGGTAGATAGGGTGTGGCAATTATCCTCTCGCAACAAATAAACCATGCACTACTCGTTTGCATAACAGTCAATGAACTGATGGCCATTTAACAAACATCTCTATGGTCTCTCTGTATGCAACAATTTCTGTTGCTCAACAGCGCGACAAAGAAACGTTTTACTCACAGCTGCAAGCGTTAGTTGAAATATTCCCTTGCCGCGATCTGCTGATTGTTTCCGAGGAGTGGAATGACCGGACTGGACGTGATGACTCCACAAACAGTGGCAACCTTTATCAGTAAAGCACAGATGTGTGCTGCCTCTTCAAAGTTCGAATGCCTGACTCAAGCGCTCCGAAAATAAAGATCCTGGGGGCCAACTCACAATTTCACCCTGTACCACAGTGGCCCTCGCGACTCCTCTGGCAGATATGGTGTGGCGATCGCCCTCTCGCAACAAGCGAACCGTGTACTGCTTGCTTGGGAACCAGTCAATAAACGAATAGCCTACGTGCGACTGAAAAATCACTTTCTAAAAACGTCTGTCGTTTCCGTGTATGCGCAAACTTCCACTGCCGAACAGCGTGATAAGGAGACGTTTTACTCAGTTCAAGGTTCGTAACTGGGTTCCTGGTAGCAGATCAGTGCGTTGTGTCAAGATTGCTAACGCCTATGAGGCGGACCATGTTCTCGTTCATAGACGCTTGAAATTTAACCTCTCATCCTCGTCTAAAACGCCATGATTCCGCAAAAATCCTGTAACTCAGTACTGTTGAGGCTCTGAGCAGCGAAATTCGGTCATGTTTTACGATCCGAATAGACGGAGAAGGCAGTAGCCAGTTGTCATCACTGAAAACATGGGGCATCTGTGATAATTCATGGATTTACCCAGCGACGCCGTACTGACTGTATCAGTGTAAGAACCTTGCAGATGTCTGCCCAGATGACTCGAGCCGTGTCACGCCAAGTTACTGGCAAGCCCCTCCGCAATGAGTGAATCTGTTCGCAATGTGAATGGTGGCTTTGTAGCTGACAACCGGGCCACTGTCGAGCCCTGGTGTGACCAGCACGCCCTTACTCTCCTCTACAGCTTTTGCAGTGTTATGCTACACTCTTCTGAGGGAGAAGTCGCGGATACCATACAAAGGTTACGCAACAACAAGGTACCCGGAGAGAACGGTGTAAGCGCTGAAATCGGCGAGTCTTATGTCGATACTCTGGCGCCTTGGATCCGTGAGACGAGGTTATTCCTGATGACTGGGGCTCTGGCATCCTTGTATCTGTCCTCACGCAGGGGGATAAGACCATGCGAGAATCACCTTGACCTAAGCCTAATCGACATTGCTGTGAAGATCTTGGCTATTGTCCTTCTCAGGTGATTTCAGTGCGTGCTTGACTTTAGGACGAGGCCCAACCAGGCCGGATTTCGTGCTGGTCTTGGATGTACGGGCCAGATATTCACCCTGAGGCGCATTCTTTAATTCTGCTATACCTTTTAATAACAACCGACGGCCTTCTGCTTTGTTGACTTCGCCGCCACCTTCGATTCCGTACACTGTGAGTCCCTGTGGCGGATAATGGCACTAGATAATGTGCCACTAAAAAATCATCGCCATGATCAGGTTCTGTTACCGCTCAACCACTGCGCGAGCTCTGATCCATAGCAATCGTTCCCAGCCCTTCGGTATTTGGTCTGGCGTACAACGAAGTTGTATTTGTTTGATTAACTAAAGCCTTCGACTGGATTCTCGGGAAGGCGCTACACGAAGCGGACGGTGTTCAGTTTGCACCCGGATGCTGGTTGACTGATCTTCACTACA
Source organism: Schistocephalus solidus (assembly GCA_017591395.1). Lineage (NCBI taxonomy): Eukaryota > Metazoa > Platyhelminthes > Cestoda > Diphyllobothriidea > Diphyllobothriidae > Schistocephalus > Schistocephalus solidus. Next base: position 26,375 of record WEDG01012211.1, on the reverse strand, counting down.
GTGATAATATTGCTTTACATGCTTCAAACTTTGGTGATCTGCAGTCTATGATGTCACAACAAATGAGGCTGCTAAATCAGCCGGATTATCCATCAACTCTGGGGAGATCAGTGTTTTCAACCTGCATCCCTGACCAGGAAAAGGTACCTCTCGAGATTAACGGCTGTCAAATCGAAGAAATACACAGTATCAAATACATCCGGGCGAGGCTGCTGCCGAATGGACAGTGTTAGGATGACATTGTCTCCCGAATCGATGCTGCTCATCGGGTTTTCACAAGCCTTAGAAAGTGCCTATGGATCTGACGCAACATCTCCATCACTACGAAGATTCGCATGTATTGCGCACCTGTCCGGTTTCGCCTTCTCTATGCTTGCGAATGCTGGGCTTTGTGCATAGAAGATGAGCAAAAACTGGAGGTATCTGACCCCTACTGCTTGAGGACCGTCCTTCGATTGACGTACACGGTCTCAAGTGAGACAGTCCGCATTCGCTGCAAGCATATCCCCAGGTCATCCAAGAAAGATAACTGAGGTGGCTTGTGCACGTCCTTCGTTGCCCACCTCGCGAAATCAGTGTTGCTGCCCTCGATCAACTCGAAACCTGGCTAGACCCAGTTCATAAAGTCACGAAAGTGGTTCTTGCACCGTCGGTATTTGGTGTCCGCCCCTTGGCGAAGAGAACGGGTTGAACTGTCCAGATCAGCTTCGCGAATCTTCTCGCGCGGATAGGTGTAGTTCGTAACATCTTTGATGCCGGCTAGCTCAGGCATGACCGCATCCGTACCAAGTAAAGGTAAATAAATTTAGCTCTAGCTTCTTTTTTGTCAGCAAATTTCCAATTTCCGTTTCGATGACTTGCTTTAAACTCTCAATCTAAGTAACGAGAGTTTATCACAGTCCCTGAGCGACTAGTCTCATGTTTTGTTTATCGATTTACCTTTCGATTTTTGTTGTAGAACTGCGAGAGTATGCATGTGAGATATGTGGCAAAGCCTTTGCCGAGAAGGGAACCATGAATAAGCACGTTAAAGTTGTCCACAAAGGTACGTTATTTTTTTCCGAAGTACCATGACTAACCGCTAGGTTGGAATGTTAGCCGAATTTCTGAAATGCTTTTTGTTTAGGAAATATTACTTAACTGGAGCTGTAATATTGATCATCGTGCGGCGTAATCCCATGCTATATCAAACAGGGCAGGACGTTTGGGTGCACTTGTTTTCGGCTGCCTGTGAATGCCACATTCGGTAAAAATGACTACTTAACTAGCATGCATATTTCCTGCGGATTTTCGACCTTATGAATGGAACTACGTTTAGAAGAGAACGTGCACCAAAGTCGCCTTTCTTGTACTCCTTTGACAGCCAATCACCTCGTTATATTCGAAGAAAGGTTATCGTTTGGTTTTAAGTAGTTTTTGGTTATCAAATTGTTTAAGACCGTGTAATGTCCATTCAGATAGCATCGTACCCGCCCGCTTAATAATGCCCCCCATGGATTATGCAACAAAGTCCACACCTATTGCAACTTTTTATTAACACTATATGGTATCTCCTTAATGACATTCAAGAGTGTATGATTTTCCCCTACCCCAAAAGACATACAGTTTGCAGACTGGAACCTGTAACTGCAAACGCAAGGGCAGATCAAGCTCAAAAATATTTTGGCAATAGCAGAGTGTAAGCGACGTTGTAAACATTCTTTGGCCGCATCCCTTCGAAATGGCATTTTGAGAAGTAGGTCCGTCTGAGTCGTCGGCACGTCCGCTTATGGGTACGATCTTCCATTTATTGCATGATAAAGTTAGTGAAAAGCCATTTTCTCGTAAATCGAAAATGAGTTCGTTCTCTGGTGTCGCTGGAGTGCACATTCTCCTAGCGGATGCAGTTTCGTTTCTGACTTTGCGGGAAAAAAACTGGAGAAAATTGCTTATCACCCTGTCCAGTTTTTTTTACGAATTACACTACGAATGGTTTCATCAGACTTTCTACTAGGTAGAATGTCCAGAGAGGGGATTGTCTCTCTTTCTCTCTCTCTTTCTCCTCTCTTTCCAAAGCGAAAGTTTACTTTTGGTGGACCTGATTCCCTTTATCCAGTAGGGCGTCCAAACCAAGCTTCTCGTCTGCCATTACCGAAATGTCATCAATGTCATCAACGACTCGTATGGTTTCAGCCCGAGGTTCAATGCAACGTTACGTCCAAGGACACCATCGATTCATAATTTACTCCTTTAGCGCCATGTAATTTTTGTCAGCATTGTTCTACCGAACGGATAGTTGGAAGGAGAGGACATCGAAAACTACTCAGTCAGGTCAAACTGTCAACACAAAATAGTGGAACAAATGCACTATTTAGAGACTCAAACCTATTCGCAGCAATAAACTGAACTCCATGGAGTCGGAGACTGAAGGTTACCTTTGTCAGCTTCTTAACATTCAGTTAAATCAAAAGCATCACAGTTTTACCCATACTCATGTTATTCAGCAATTAACTTAATGTCTCAAACGTTCTCTCTTTCAAGTCCTTCATGGGATATCGAAATAGTATAATTATTTGGTTTCCTCTTTTACCAGCTGGTCTCCGTCGTGACTGTTTTTCTTCCAAAGCTCTGTCCGGCCATTGTTGACGTCTTTGTCCACTGTGTTTGAGGAAACTTAAAAGTTTCTGCTCAAAGCTATTCTTAATTGTACTCCTTTCGTAGCAAATTAAGTCTCCTTCAAGTTTTATACCTGAAAAGATTGTATCTTTTGGTTGTTAAAAAGCTCATAATTATGAAATTTTTCAAACAGCGAAATGTCAAGGCATAGAGCATCGCATCTATCAACCCACGTTCATTGTATGATTTTGAGCACCATATGACTTCCTGAATTGCTTTGGGAAGTATTTTATTTCCCATGCATATAATGCAGTTTCAAAACCCTGAATACAAGTGTAATGGCAGGCTAGGTTCAAAAGTATTCAAACATTTAAAAAGTTTTTTTCAAAGACCAAAACATGGCAGTTTTTAAGTATAAATGCATAAGGCATAGTGAAGGCATAATTGGCTGCCAAATAATACAGTTTGCATGCTTCCTATAAAATATCTTTGAATTTATAAGGGCATCAAAAATAAACGTAAACCATATTACCTAAGCAGTCATTTCTTACTAGATGCAGTCTTTGCAAGTGACCGGAAAGAAGATAATTCAATCGCCGTCCTCCTGACATGAATGAAATATCTCGGGATTATGCTGCACGATAATTAATATTACAACCTTACCTTTTAAGAAATCTTTTCAAATCGAAAACATATTTTAATATTCCGGTTAACATTTCATGAGCTAGCAAGTGTGAGCCCTAAACGCTGGCAGTCCGATTCTTCGAAGTCAGCTGACAGTTTAGTTTTTTTTTTAAATCCAAACTTTAGCAAGTTGCTGACTAAACCGACTGAGTGGTTTTCGTTTTCCAGAACTGCGACAGCACGTCTGCGGGCTCTGCGGCAGGGCATTTGGACGGATGTACGACCTGAAGGAGCATGTCGATTGTGTCCACAAAGGTACGGCTATTTGCCCCAACTAGTTTGCCGTTTTAGTTTCGTCACAAATTGTTCTTTTAAATTTTGTTTTAGCCATTTTCGCGCCAAGTTGGCTGCGCATTTTATCGTTGCTCTTGTTTCAAACTTGTACGGCGTACCCGAGGCAGACGTAATAGCTGACTTTCAGACTGCTGTTACGCCTGGACACCATCGTTTCTATCCTCCCTGCCAACGAAAACTCATAATGACTTCGCCGTTTTACATCGCTCGTTTTACATCCTTATTTCGTGGATGCTACCTTGCAGTTGGATTTGCCTCAACATGCCGTAGCTGCCGAGATTCCGGTTGGTTCAGGACTTCCGCATCGGGGTCCCTGTCATGTCATTTCAGCTTCAGTATTCTCTTGAGGCAGCGGAGATGTAGGTGATTGATTTGTTTGGCGTGCGCTATCCATGTATCTGCAGTTATTAGGACTACTGCCTTTGGGTGGCCTTTCCAGAAGAAACCGCACTCACCTTCAGGTGGCCCTGTTCGGAGAATCGGATCTCACCGAGGGCAGTGGTGTCCACCTGCCAGTTTTCGAGCAACTAGTGCTGTTCTCCTTTCCGACCGGTTGCTCCGCGGAGTGTTTAAAAAGAGCGAAAAGTCCAAGCCACCAAAGTGACCAGAGTCAGTCGAACTGCCTGTGGTGGGTGATGGGGACGATGACTGCTGTTGCTTTATTTCGACCGTAAGTTTCACATCTGTGAGCCACTGCGTGCTTACAGATGGCTAATTTCCCAGAAATATTTTATACCACCTTTTCTAGCTCCTTCGCCTCAGATAGACTAAGCAGTTCTATCCGTAAATAGGACTATTTATATGCCCCAGACGGCTGCCCAACTCCATTGTGGGTTAAGGTTTTTTTAATAGAAGAGCGACCTGAGTTAGCCTACGGAATTGTGTGTCGCCCTCTTCGTAGGACTTTTTAAAGTTCAGGAGAGAACGAGGGATGGGAAATGGAGCAGAAATACCAGGTGTACGGACACACATAGCACCGATACCCACAACCAGCTTGGCTTTTGTGGTGGTGGTGGAGGAGGAGGAGGAGGAAGGATGGGGAAGGGAAGGCGAGCAGAGTTATCGGGTTTTGGGACACACACAGAGCACCTGATACCCTAACTTGGTTTAGCCCACCAGTCGTGGCGGTTACTGGGTTGTGGCCGCTAGGCGGAGCCTAGTTTGGGGGAGCCACAGGTGAGAGTTTGGTGCTAGTTAAGCAAAACTGATGAGTAACGTCGCCAACGCCTTCTTGTCCGTTTTCAGTGTTAACGTACGTTCTGAACTAGCATTTGCACAGCACGGCGACTTCTCAAGAATTGCGCAAGATGTCACGTAGTCTCGGACTATGAAGGGATATTCGCCACAGTAAATGCTAGGCCACACACGCACACTGCTCTCAACCGCCATTCAAACAGATTCGCACTCATTTTGTCCTTGGTCTGCTTGGCTTGACTCTGTCCCAATCAAACCGGTCTAGCGTAGTACACCTGCCAAGCACCATCTGAATTGTAAGATGAACTTAGTGGTGGTATTTAGCGTCAGTTACCGCAAAGATCAGGGCCTTTTTGTTCCTCCGTCACAATTCCTATTATTTAATTATGCCTTTTCCTTTTGTCCGTCTACTGAACGGTCTGACTCAAAGCCGCGCGAATACTGGGAGTTTTTCATATGCAGAATTTTGATACACACATAATTTTAGGTCTAGGTAGGCTAGGCTGTTAAATGGAAGCACACAAATATCATAAGTAAAAATGCAGGGTAATTCCACAGAAAGAACTTTCAGTCTTTTTTTGATTGAGCCCCTTTGTTTTCGTTTTAGAGCCGCAACCCTGTGAGTGTGAAATTTGTGGCAAAGTATTTACAGAAAATTCAGCCATGAATAGGCACATTAACGCTATCCATAAAGGTGCGTTCCTTTTTTGCCAGACGACTTCCCGTTTAATTTTGCAATAAGTTCGCTTTGGATGGCGTTTCGACCTCCACTTGACCTTTTTGTCTCCTTGGTGTTTATTTTGCTCGCAAGACGTTGATCTCCGCCTGGCATCCGACACTATTGCTCGCAAATTCAAAGTAAACAAAACTATGTTTCACACGCTCTCATCTTCGTAATCTATCCCCTCTTTCGACAGCAGCCTTAGAAATAGTCATGTACCTTACCATTGGACGCTAGTTCGAGCCGCCTCCCATCCAAGAACAGCTTCTCGCTAATTCGGCCAACGCAAGCGATAAGGACCATTGCCATTCTAAGGGCCTAGTGGTGCTTTGTGCGTGAATTGGTTCATTGTGTGGTTCACTTGCGTAGCATCTTCCTCACAATTTTACAAGCGTTACAATGACTGGAAGTCAGCTTGTGCGAGATAGCTGGTGAGTCCGAACCCACACCTACAAGCGCCTTATGCGTGCTGCACCCTACCTTCGCGCGGACTATTCTTCAATAAGAAAATGGCTGCGAGTTAATCCGTCAGTTGTCCTCCTTCCACCCCACAGCCATAAGCTCATGATCTCTCAAAAATATATCTGATAATTTCTGTGTGGGAATGAAATAAAACTGATTTTCACTGAATAGGCAAGTCTGGTTTAAACCAATTGGTTATAATACTAGATGGGGTGATAAGAGGTGTTCTACATGCCCTCATGTTTTTCAATTGACATTAACGTAACGACGCAGTTATAAAACCCGTGCCACAGGAGTAGTTGACTGGCCTGCTATAGGACTCTTGAATGAATATGCAAGACCATGCTACAACACTTTCTTAAGCGCACGTATTCTGCCTGGCTAGGCCTGATTTAGGTGAGTTTCATAACACAAGAGTCTATGTCTCCGGTAGAGAACTGTTGTACTGTCAAACTCGTAATTGAAGTATGTAAAACTGTGATGCAGATCCTTCTTAAAAGCATGTATTCTGTGTGATGAGCCCCGGATTTTGGCCAGCTTCGACTGAACAGAAGGATAGTGGCACGTGAGTAGTGGTTCAACATTCGCTGAGGCAGTGGTTCCTGTCGAAACCATTTTTGGTTTAGCCACCTCGGTCATGTGAAGGTAAATCTCCCACACCGGTTCAGTTGACTTTGGAAAGGGCGTCAGCAGCTCACAAGCTTCTTGTGCCGTTGCCATACGACAGTTTGACTGTTGCTCCCCACCTTGTGCACCATTTTTCGTAGAGCAGGATTCGCGCAGGTAGGTTGCCTGCGTATGAAATAGTTTATAGTGGTCTCTCTCTCTCCTTCTCCCACGTGATAGGGCGCCGTGTCTCACCAAAGTTTGTTATCTGATGCGAGGATTGCGCGCCAGTGGCTGACAGCGTTAGTCAGCCCGTCTGCGCGTGCCACACACGACCTGATCCCCGCCCACCACACCAGGTTTGCACACAACTGGGTGGGAGGCTCGTATCTCACATGCGTGAACGTGCCATAGAGACCACGTTAAGAATGATCGATTCCCCCTCACTCACTTCACCATTTGACAAGTCCCCACAAAAACACACTAGGCTAACTGTGAGGTCTGAGTTGGATCGTCAGTTGCCAACCTTCCAAACCACGTGATAGATTCCAGTGCGTCAGAAATATTATAGCGAGGATTGGGTCCCAATGGTTGTGGGGATAGTCTCTTGCATAAGTCAACTGTCCGAGCCTACCAACCAGCTGGTGTCAAGATTGGTCGCATTGTCTGATAGGGCATGTAGGCTTACCTCTAGGCATTCTAAGCCCTCTCATGCCTGGCCGTATTAATAAACTCGCTTAGACTGCGCTGCATGGTTAACGCGTGCCCTAAGCTCACCCGACTGCCGTTTTGCTCCATCGCTGCCTGATCGTGGGCTTCAGGGTTTAAATACAGCGAAATCATCCACTTCAGATTTTATTAGAACCCTGCGAACCAGGCAACTACGGGAGTATGTGAGCATTGGTGTGCTGTTAAGGCGCTTGGGCATATGCTTGTCAGCATGAGGAAGTAACTGTCCCAGTGTGCGGCATTTGGTTGGATGGCTCAAGGGCTGCGTCTGGGGGCCATAATCACAAGACCCAATGGGTGAGAAACCACGCCGATTGAGGCATGTAAGGTAACCCCAGGTGTAAGCGCAGTTATGATTCTGCTCAGGTCAAGCCTGAGGTGTGGCCTTGCGCGCCTGCAGGCGTCGATCAAGAAAAGGGGGCCGGAGAAGAGGGCGCACTGGAGCGGTTGCTACAAGCCAGTTCATCTGTGCGTACTGAGAGTGACCGAGAAGACAGGCCGTTCAAAGTATTATTTTCATTTCAGCTTTACGACCCTACGCGTGCGAAATTTGTGGCAGAAACTTCGCGGAGTTTGGACACATGAAGAGGCATATCAATTGTCTGCACAAAAGTACGTTTCTTTTTTGCTCACTAGTCTACTCCTGCCTTCATTATGTTCATTCACAAAACTGGCCCGATGAGAATTTATAGAAAGCACGCGTATGCTCGTCAGCTAGTCTTCTGAATCCTTTGATGGGAATTTTCGCAACTCTAAAACTGTTTTTGTACGCTGTATATATTGTCTTGCCGGTTTAGATGTGGAATATTGACATCCGTTAATGAACGCTCACCGATCTGTTGCAGGACTCGCTCGTCCGGAGCCTCCGGTGATACACCACCTGAGGTTGGGTATGACTGGCTGCTGACCGTTAATAAGCCAGGAATGGGCGTTTCAGTCTCCCTTGTCTTTGTCGGCAACGTTCATCTGCATATTATATTAGTCTCTGTGCGGCTGCTAGCGGGGCTCGTGAATTAGCCCTAAGGCAGAAAGGGACGAGTGAGTCGCGTAACCTATCGGTAAGCGTTGCTATTGATTAAGAAATTTCTCGGTGTGGGTATGCTTGTCTCGAAGACCTACAGGCACAGAATTTCTTAAAGTCGAACCCACGGACTCATCTGTTTCAGGAAATGCAGTCTATAAGAAACTCCCAAGGACTTAATGGACGCAGACCCCTGACATTCTAAAAACCGTAACGAAAGTCTGTAAGTCGACAGTAATCGTCAGGGCCTCTAGGCATTTAGTATCACAATAAAAATCCTTGAACGCAATCTATCTGGTGACTTTATATATATAAAACAGAAACTGCTGCATTGTTTATTGTGTGGCTGTTGACGTGCTCTTCGTCGATCGTCAAGAATTGTGAACTGGCCTTTCCTCTGGATCCGTTGATTATCTGAAGACCCATTGACACATTGAGTTCGTGGGAGCCCTGGGGGGATAATAACCTGAGCGTTATACTGAGAGGCAATGCTCACAGCACAGACAGTAACACAGCAACTGCGAGGCATTTGTCCGCATGCGCTGCTACCAGCAGCTTCGCACTCCACCATAACTTTACTTTATGGTCTGTTTGAGTTCTAACCGGACCATCCATTCTGTCCAGCAGTAACCCCGACCGAAAGTGTTTATCGGTCGCTGGCTTTCTGCACACAGAATCGGAATCAAGGGCATGAGCCTTTCTTCTCCCCCTGCTGCAAGTTGCTGGCCATTTTTTCTCATGTTCAATTGTCCATCGAAATGAGGCAGTTATGCAGACTTTATAGACTCAAGGTTTTGCTGCGTTTCTCTTGTCCGACTGCTGTACGGTCTGTATCAAGGCTGGACAGCTGCGAAGCTTTCTGGGCCAAGAGTTATGCTTCATCTTTAATGTAGGTCTGGGTAGGTAAAACTTCTTCTTGACAGGAAATTTCCGATTGCTCTTTCAAGGGCTTAATATAATCAGTCGATGTCATTACTGCAAATGCAAGGCAATTTCCGTGGAAGCAGTTACAGTCTGTTATTCATTGACCCCATTTTTTTGTAGAGCTGCGTCAGTATGCATGCGACGTTTGTGGTAGAGCCTTCGCACAGAGGTCAACCATGAAAAAGCACATTGACGCTATCCACAACGGTGCGTTTTTTCCGGATGAATTGCCGTTTCATTTTTATTATAAGTTTGCCTGGAGAGTCCCCAGCCAACGGGAAATCTCGGTCGTTAATTACTGCGTATATATGTAGGAGGTATTTGTGTCACGCCTAGACGCAAGCTTACACCACACTATTCATAAGTCCCAGTTACCCTATACACAAGGAAGCCTCTAGACCAGTTGTCCAACTGAAGCGCTAAGGAAGAGCACTATCCTAAGGAAGACTTAGTGGTGAGGTGTTAGTGTGTTCACGCTGCGTTTTCCCCCACATTGTGCATCAATAAGAAGCCAAATTTCCTTCGGGTGGAGGTGAGCGCGTGCGCACTGGCTGACGAGTACGACGCCGCATCTACACGTACAGTAGGTGTCCTAACTCATGAAATCTGCTGGATTTCATGAATTATGGCCCATTTCGCGAAATCAGCGGACACTGCGTCCATCAAAATTTTAAAACAATAAAGAACCAATCGCAAGGAAATTTATGACTTTTTGTTGTTTACAAATTAACATTACATTGTCTAGAAATGCTAATTTTTTCTTAGAATAAGTACGGATTTCGAAAGTGTGAAATATTGATTTAGTTAAGTAAACTGAATTTGTAAGTGTATAGGAAACCTGTCTATGAAATAAAAGCAGTGAATAAAGCAGAAAAAGCCAAATTATTTTTGAAAATAGTCTTTTTCAGAGTTTTGCACATACATATTACTCGAAATTAAGCGCAACGTAACGAATGGCCGTCATCAAGCAGCCTAACATGAAATTGTATATTCCAACACCGTTTCACAAGAATTGGTAGATTTTCTTCCGTTTTTGCATTTTCTTAGATGCATTTGACCAAGACAAGCAGATTTTCGCTTCCTTGCGCTGATAGGGACGTCACATGAATATAATATTTCATAAGCTTACAGGTTCACAGGTCGGTCGATGACTAATAAATTTCAATAGAATCGTCAGGTGCAATCGTAAACGTACAATTTGGTGTATATAAACATGACTTTTATATTGTTACATTTCTATATAAATATTTCGGGTTTTCTATTACGATGAGTTGCAGGTAGTTCTTGAAAATGAGGTGAATTCTTTACGATTTTCCTTGTTTTTAGTCGACTGCCCATAAATGTACATTCCAAAATAACATATTTCTTAAAAGCATTTACCGAAGCAGTGACTTTTTGGGCATTCTTTCTAATGCAGATGGCCGTCTGGGTCATATTTGTAGACTCACACAAACATGAAAAATGAACGTCCGCAACAAAAGCTGGGAAAAATATATGCCTATAATTAGTTAAAAAATGTTTTACAATAAGTTACCTTTTTAAAAAGTGCTTTAATTTGATGTTTCGCTGTCGAATGTCTGCGTAATTAATGTTTTTTCAAAGGGAAGTCAAGAAAAAACTGGAACCATGTGACCAAATTTTCGACTTCACTGAAAATTTTGGATACAATTTCTGTTGAAAATTAAAGAACTCTCTTTTCTCTTTCTATTGGAGCATTTTTCGATATCTTCGCTTACTTCTCAGTCTAGTTATAAGTGTTCGAACACACAATAGAGTGGCTGAATATATACTAAAATTTTGCGATAATATGTAACTTTTTTCCCCTTCCGTTTCAAGTTTCCTTATTCATTTATAGTCAACTGCAGACTGAAATTGTCTTTTCAGGATTCGCGTACGCCGTGACTGCGAAAAGTCGTGGTGTATCATCGCGTCTCGTATATATGCGCGTTTAAGGTCCTAACTATCGGTGTGGTAAAACAAAGTATATTCACAAAAGTTTATTACAGTGTTTGTTTGAACAAAACGTCATAAATTTGCAAAACTTGATTTTTTTAAACTTAATATGTCATCATTTTCCGAAAACAATGTAATCTCTCAAACTTGCATTCACCTGATTTTCGTGAAAACAAAACAAAATTTTCCGTTTTCTGAAAGGATATATTCCAAATTTTTCCGGCTTGTATTAATGTTCATTCATAGTAATGCGCAGAAAAGCAAACTGTTTTGACCTCTAGAATGAAATAACGTTGGAAAATTCCTGGATAGCAAGAAACGTCGGATTTCACCCCATTTAGCCCCGTTTACCCACGAATAAACTGATCTGAAGTGATCTCTTTATTATTAAACAGCTTTTTGTTCATCAATTTAGTTCAACAAACAGAACTAACACCTTAAAATGCCTGTCCCTGCTACTACCTCAAATTCTGATAAAGACATTTCAGGAGTTAGGCAATCTACTGTATCTCATCTGTACTGACCGCTAACCCCGCACAGAGTAGTCCCCAATAAGGAAATCCTGAACATGATAGGATAGGGAGATATGCTGACCGCATTTTGAGGGAGTCATTGCGGTATCACTCGGTTCTGAGCAGAGTCAAGTTACCCTGTCAGTTGTTATCCTTCCACTCCAAAGCACATTTGTTTATTCATGTGAAATAGGAATAAAAGCGCCTGGACCAAATTAACGGGTGATAGGGCAGGATGGAGTGGTTTGCATGTCGCGAAGACTCTGACACTTGACCTTTTTGCCTTTGAAAGTGAGGTAGGCAGAAACTGGTACTGTAAATCATATGGTTTTGCCCTTCAGGACTGGGAAAACGTGACTGTGACATTTGTGGTGAAGTCTTTGCACGGGAGGGCGACCTGAAGAAGCATGTTGATGGTGTCCACAGAGGTACTGTACTGCCTTTTCTCATCTATTGCTTGCCAGGAAATAGCTTTGTCTATCTTTGTTTTTGTACGTTTTCTTGGATAAATGATGCAAAGTTGGCGTACAGTCGGCTATTTTGGTTATACAATTAGTGGTCGGATTGTCATAATTTCTCAGCCTCCTTTGCGGCATTACCAACCGGTTTTGCATATTTTTTCTTGATTAATCTACAGTCGCGATCCGTGAAAAGCAGTTCAGTCGGCCGATATGTGGACATAATCCATCAGTCTTTTCGGGGTGAATATTTACCCATCATTATTTAACAAACTCGTCATATTGTCAGCGTAGCCACAGTTAAGTTCTCTGGTTAGTGCCGGTTGTTACGCTGTTTCTGGAAGCTATAGTTCTCGCTACTTTGTTGCCGAATTTCACTTTGATGTGCTGGTTGTTGTAAACGGTAGTAATTTGCCCTTCGAAAACCTACCGGTGCCCTTGTGCGCATTCCTTTTATTGAAGATTTTATTGCAGTTTTGACAGATGTAGGAAGTAGGTTAGTTTCAGTAATTGCAAAGCCACTCCTTAACGAACTCACAGGTTGTGATGCGGTCAGCGAACTCTAAACATAACAGGATCCGTAGACATGCCAACTACCTAATATGCTTAAGTAGTACGAAATGTTTATTTGTATACTGAGTTCTGCAGCAGGGATGCTGAATATCCTGGTCTCTAAGCTACCGGTCCGGTCACCTAACACCAACCCTAACAGGATCGCATAACTCCTGTTAGCAATATAAACGTAACCTGCCGAGCTGCCTAATTAACTAAAGGGATAGGCAAAGGTGACGTCCATCCTGCTGAATATTGATACGGCTTTTTCTATGGATAATATAGGTCCTGATTTCTGGCCCATCACTTACTGATATTATTACTCGCCGTGGTGTACTTTTGCCTCAATGCTGCAACCGAAATTCATCAGACATGTTGCAGTTGTACCTTTTGAAATAAATATTTTGTAGTTTCATATAGCCGTACCATGTTTTTTATGGAGTTATAGACTGACTTAAGAGGGTAGTAGCCTGTTTCAACAACTGAAGAATCTTTATTCTGTTTTTCAGGATTGCAAATGCACACGTGTGTATATTGTAGTAAGCCTTTCGTACACAAACGAAGTCTTGTGAGGCATGTTGAGCGTAGCCACAATAGTAAGTTTCGCCTTTCCACTGATTTATTGTCCTTGATCTCCATTGGAGTGATTTTTGGGCTGCAATGACTGTCATTTTGATTAATGTCTAGTGTGCCGGCTGACACATATCTGATTGATGTGAAATTATGTGGTTACATGATGTTTCGGGCTTATGCATGCGTTCATGATCAGTGATTGGATAGTTGTCACGTCTGCCCCCTACCTCTACTAAGCTGCGCCAACGGACGTGTGAGGTAGCGGAATTCACCGCAATGTCAACATCACTGATACCCCAGGCACACGCTTCGCTTCCACCATTCTCAGTACCACGAACGGCAACTCTCCAGCCCCTCCTGATCTCTCCTGCCCACACTGCGTCCGCAACTTCACTTCACGCATCGGCCTGGTTGGTCACCTGTGAATCCATTGCACGGAGACTGGAGAACCAGTGCCTAGGGCTCTGATATACATTCGCCGCGCCCGCCTCCACTGCCCTCAATGCTCCTGCAACCTCAAAAACTGCATGGGCCCTAATAAATCACATGCGCCTCCACAATAACTTGTGGTAAACCATCGTAGGTTAAACCACATCAATGCACAATACATGCACAACACCCTTACCATTATCACGTACCTGCGATTATCACGGTTTCCTAGAAACCATGGCTTGAAAGGTTGCCAACGTTTACACCAGATCACGCTGTCGGCCCAGTGTGTGTTGTGGGTTGAGTGGCTAATCAGTGGACTGGGAGTTAGACGGCAATGGCTCCTTCTTACCCCAAGGGGGCTGTGGCGCGTGAAGACTGTTACGCCTACCTTTCAGCCAATGCGCACACTCACCTCAGATAACCGACCGGCTCGGACGGTGGTCTGATTGTGGGGATAGGGGAGGGAGAAAGATCGACGGCTCAGCGCATTTTCCTCACTATAAACAATCTGACGCTCTTGAAACTATCAGGTTGCGCTAAAAGCCGTGGCTTGGAAGGTTGCAAACTGACGGAATAAATCGGACCGCGTGGTCAGCCCAATGTGTGCTTTTTGTGGAGTGGCTGACTGGCGGACTGAGAGTCAGGCAGCAATGGCTTCTTCTTAATGTGGCCTTTATGGCATTCCCACTCAGTTGGAATCCGAGCCGTCCCTCTCTTATGTTGTTGTGTTCTTGTTTAATTTTGAACCACAGTGCATGGACATGCGCCCTCTCCCGCCTCCGGTCTTCCTCACTATCTTAACTCTGGATCCGGGTGGGGTAGGGAAACAGAAAGAGTTAGATGCAACGCAAATCTATTCCCGCTATAATCTAGCGCAAGTCACCGTCCCTGCCCTATTTTACTCTGATGCATACAGTGGATAGCATCGAAAACGACGGTCGAACTGGTTAACGATGAGAACTTCACCTTTTCCGAGAGAACTTGCTCTCGCATGTCATGTGGCTATGAAGACTGAAAATGTTTTCAGGTGCTAACGAAGTCTGAATAACAATGCTAGGTATAGCCACAATCGCCACTTTCATCTTGCGTACTAATTTACTGTCTTCACTCTTCAGCGAAGTGATCGTTACTTAAGAGTGCCTTTTTCCTGTAGATATTCTTCCTATTATCAATTTGATGACTGTTTACTATGTTTGGTGACATGTATTTATTTGTGAAATTGATTGTTTATGTCTGGGAGTTTGTGAAGGAGGCAAAGTAAAAAAATATGTATGCTGAGGAGTACATTTGTTGAACTAACTTTTCCAGCATGTGTACGCGTTCATCGTCAGTGGCTGAATAATGTTCACATCTGCTCTCTACCTCTACCAAGCTGCGTCAACAGACATTAAAGTAGTGGGTGGCATTCTCTTGGTTGATTCCTTTTGGTGCAACAGGAGAGCAACAGTTCGATCGTCAATTCCAATGATACCCACCGTGTGCCCCACGGAGTGATGTTTGCATGTATGCTGACTTGCGCTGCATCTATAGCATTCCCTCCTCCGCCTTACCCTTCTGGACGCAGGCGTCTTTCATGGTGTGAATCCTCTCCTAGGCGTGCCATCACACCTCCTGGTTCATGATTTCACACAAAGTGGAGGGATGTGCGGTGGCTCAGATCCCACTGAGTGAGAGCGCAGCTGTCAGTTCACCAGCTGGCCACTTCACACAAAAGCACACAGGGCTGATCTCGAGGTTCCTTCTACCCCATAAGTGGACAAACTTTTAAGCCACAGATTTTAGCTTACTGTAATAGAGTCAAGTGCGTGAGATTGCTTTATAGTAAAGAGTTTGCGTTGACGAGGACCGCTGCTTTCCCGAGATGAATTGCACTTAAATTGGTTTTTCGGTGCGTTATTGTAATATTAGGTTTTCTGAGCGGAGGGTAGCTAAGGAAAATTACCCAAATTGATCTCTCTACTATTAAAGATTTTGTGGCGATTGTTGCATTCAGTGTGTCCTGAATATTTTAGGGACGATATGCTTGTGCGATTGGCAATCCCTTATTTCCGCATCGTCTGTTATACGCAGTGTATGTCAGTAGGAGAAGTAAAGTAGGAAACCTTGTCCATTGGCCGTATGATTTTTTCTAGTCAAGAGTAGTTCGCACGTCTAAGACGAGCAAAAGATCCAAAATAATCAACTCGGCTTCTTGACGGTTGGATTTGTCTACACTTCTGCTTCTGTGTCACGGGCATCATTGACCGTACAGTGGCAAGTGGGTTGAAGAAGCCAGAACAAAGTTTAAGCACGGTCCAACCTTCCTGTTTTTGATATATAGTCCACTGTAGTATTCATAATAGAATGAGAGGTGTATCTAGCTGCTATTATTGCTTCAATGGACCCATTGTAAAAACTCTGGTGATCCCGTGACAAAGAGTGCAGAGCCGCGATGGATAAGTCTTTAACATTTGGGCTAACTCATGCCCAGCCAGCCTACTATTTCCTGCGGGAAATATAGCAATTTTAATTCAGGTTATTTGTAGGACTGATTGCACTTAAAACCATGCCCCTATTGTCGCAGACTCGAATCCTGTCCAGGTTTGAAAAATTGCGTATTCAGTTGAATTATTCGCTAGGTTTATTTTGCTGTGCCATGATTATATGATGGTAGCACCGTGAAGCGTACATTTGTATTTTCAACGTGGCGTCTTACCTCCTATCTGACTGTTTTTAGAATCCTCGGAAGAATGATGCTTCCATCTGCTCTGGGATGGCCACTTCGCTCTTACGCACTTTTGACTTGCATTTATTTAGCCGGCAGTTTATACTACTTTTAAGACTATGTAGAAACTCTTTTTGTCTTTAAATTTTTTGCGAAGAAAAAAACCAACAAATAAAGTTCCTTTACGTGTCGGTTTCCGCTGGTGCTGCAACTGGACGACACTCAATAAACGAGAGCGCGTTGTGTGGGATGATTTCGAGCAGCTGCCCAAATCTCTATGGGTTTCAAGGAGTCAACTTCAGCGAGCCTACGTTTTCGATTATTCATGATCAGCCCGGTGCAGTGATATGAGAGAGTAGTGTAACAAGAGTTTAAAAAATCCCATAAATAATAGGTGAGAGGGTTGAGGGCGTTCAGGCGTCTTGTTCTGTCGAGGACTTAGTTGGGGAAGGAGGCGCCTTTATCTTTCCCTACGAAAGGCATTTGAGTTAGACATCCTTTGCGTTAACCGGTAAATTACCTACGAATTCACCATCAATGCCCGGTCTCCTGAAATGTAACTCGAAATGCGTTTTCGGTTAGGAAGCATTAGCTAGGTGGTTTTGTAATATTGACTATCATGCTGCATTATCCGAGGCTATCTCAGGATCGCCCAAATGAAGGCTTTTGAATGCGCCTCCTTTTGGTCATTTTCGAGAATTGGGTGAACCGGCGAGTTTCAGGAAGCAGTTCAGAAGAAGACGAAGAGGCGAGCACTGAATATGACGTTTCTTTGGCCTAACGTTTTGGATTTTCTCTCGAACCCATCATCAGAGACAGTTGCTAAAAAGGGTAATTGGGGCAGAAGGTGTGCAGTATTTATAGGACATGGTTGCCAAGCTACCACAGGCCTACTATCGTTTGCAGTCCTCGTGTTCATCGCCGGGGGTCGTAGTTTATGCGATGGTTGCTGTTTGGTACGTACCCAAGGCGAGAGACCGAACTGCACTAGTCCCAAATTTTGGCTAGCGCTACCGTACGTGAAAAACGTCTCGGAAGCCGTTAGCCGCCTTCCCGCACTACTCGGAATTGGAGTTGCCCACCACCAGAAGCGACTATCAGGCGCCAAATAATGAAGCCGAAATATCCGCTGCCAGGGCAAGAAACATCTGGAGTCTTACCGAATCTGGTACGGTTGAGGACAAAGTAACTACGTCGGACTATTCTGCACGCGAATGGTCGAGCACGCGGCAGCAGTGAGGAGGAAGGACACTTACTCCCAGGTCGCGCCTCATGCAACGGGACCCGGACACACCTTCAAGTTTGATAAGGCCGAAATTCTCGCGAACGCTGACAACCGCGTAAGTCTTAAACTACTGGAGTCATGGTTCTCGGGCTCACAGTCGATTAATAAGCGCAGTGACTTCGCAGCTCCATATGCTATGTTGCGGTTTGGCCTGGGCAGCATTGCTAGCCGCGAGGGTAGGATGTGGGTGACTAGCGATCCCGTTGACAGTGAGTCAAACGTCCAAGTAATTTCCACGCCAGGAATCGACAACTTTGCTGAAATCACAGCCAATAACGACTCGGGTACGGACCAAGCAGCAATCATCGCATGAACTATGACCCCCGGTGATGAACACGAGGACTGCCAACGATAGTAGGCCTGCAGTAACCTGGCAACCATGCCCTTTAAATACTGCAAACCTTGTGCTCCAATTACCCTTTTCAGCAACTGTCTCTGATGATGTGTACGAGAGGAAATCCGTAAAGTCAGGCGAAAAACGTCATATTCAGTGATTGCCTCCTCCTCATCTTCTTCTGAACTGCTGCCTGCAACTCGCCTGTTCGCCACATTCTCGCAAACTACTAAAAGGAGGCGCATTCAAAAGTCTCGGATAATGCAGCATGATAAGCAATATCACAACACCATGTTCCGGTGATCGCCTCTTCTATCCTCAGTTGTGTGTCATGTGCAGTGAGGGTATATTCGCCGCTATCGGCCTCGCTCATCACTTCAATGCACGAACTGACTGTCCGTGTCCTGTGACTGAAATGGCTGCGTAGCCCGTATACGCACGCATGAATTCGTACCCATTGCGGATGTGTAAGGCTGTTGGCCCGGATCTTTTTATGTTCGAATGCCACATCGCAAGCTTTGGTGTACGATGAAGTGATACACACCGCTAAAGCCCACATTATTGTATGAAATTAGCCTAGAATCAGTTTCTTTTATTAACTTGTGAGATTATCATTGCATAAAGGATGCATTTTAGCCGTGTATGTCACCATATATAGACTACATTTTGAGGTAAGCGAACAACTACATCCATAGAGTGACTCATAGCCTGCTGGGCACGAGGACGGTGAATTACTTGATAAGTAGTTTAAAGTGGTACAAGAATTGCGCGGCTTCTAGAGCACTATCTATTCACGGACATGCCTAAGTTCGGCATCAAAACAGGTAAGATAACGGGAGATGGGAGCAGGCAGAGTAGCGGACAGAACTAAGCGGCCCGTCATTGCGTGCCACACACGTCTGCTCTGGGCATGATGTACCGAGATTTCAGGTAGAAAAAAATGTGGTGATTGGGTTCGCATTTGATTGGGTGTGCCGTGTAGGTCACTAAGAATTAGCCACTTTAGCCTGGTTTTTCCCGGCGAAGGGCACCGAGTTATTCCTTCAGTTAGCAACTTTCCAAGCTACGGCTTTTAGTGCAATTTGATCGTTCTAAAGCATACCAGGTTGTTTGTTGTGAGGAATATACGCTGACGCAGTCATCAGCATCGATCTCAGCCTATGTTCCGTCTAACAAGCATCAGTCGGGCAATAAACAGATGCGGTGATCGAGCGCGGTAGCTGTCTGAATGACAACACCCATCATACCTCACACGCTCCGTCCCCAGAACAGCACATCAGTTTTTCATATAATAGGCATAACTGACTCAAATCTCATATATCTGAAAGTATCACTAAGGTCAGAATACGCGCTTCGCACTTCCATCAGACGGGCCTAGTAGCATCTCGTGGGAGGGATGTGGGACATGTTTGGGTGGCTTACGGACTGATGGGTATGTGTGCTGATGTGGTGTAACCGGCGCTGTTTTATCGCTGGTTTTCATGGAGACGTCTATGACCCTGCAGGCCTATGCGGTGACTGGATATATATATATATATATATATATATATATATATATATATATATATATATATATATATATTTGAAGTTAAATACGTTTTATGGGAAATGGAGCTTTATTGTGTAAATATGCTACACGTCGCTATGCGACCGCCTGCGAGAGCTCTAGTCTGAGCTCCAGGGCACAACGGAACATACATTTTCCTTAAGCAAATCGGTGAGCCCCACACTATCATCATATTCCCGATCACAACCGACAAAACAACGAGCCCGTGGCTCAATGGTAGAGCGTTCGACTCAAATACCAAAGGTTGCGGGTTCGAATCCCAGGTGTGCCACACTTTGGATTGGGTATGACTGGCCGATGACGGCTAATAAGCCAGAAATGGCCATTCCGGTCATCCTTGTCTTTGTCGGTTCCATTTCATCATATGCTACACGTCGCTATGCGACCGCCTGCGAGAGCCCTAGTCTGAGCTCCAGGGCACAACGGAACATATATGTTCCTTAAGCAGATCGATGAGCCCCACACTATCATCATATTCCGGATCAAAACCGACAAAACAACGAGCCCTTGGCTCAATGGTAGAGCGTTCGACTCAAATACCAAAGGTCGCGGATTCGAATCCCAGGTGTGCCACACTTGTGATTGGGTATGACTGGCTGATGACGGCTAATAAGCCCGAAATGGCCATTCCAGTCTCCCTTGTCTTTGTTGGTTCCATTTTATCATATGCTACACGTTGCTATGCGACCGCCTGCGAGAGCTCTAGTCTGAGCTCCAGGGCACAACGGAACATACATGTTCCTTAAGTTGATCGGTGACCCCCACACTATCATATATATATATATATATATATATATATTGTACGCGCAATTGAAGTGAAAGCGACTAGTTTGAACGTAGTCCCCAGACATTCTTGGAGGTGCATGCAGTCGTTGGGCCTACGCGTTGACTGAGCATGCTTGGGCAGCGTGAGCAATTGAGGCGAGGGTGACGGGTGTATGTTGGTTCTCCTGGCACTGTACCACCAGTCTTAGTGCGATGCGCAGGTTGACTTACATGGTCGGTGTTCCATATTCATGCGAGGTGAATATATGAGCAGGGCATATTGGTAGGGCGTAAGAAGTGCATGCAGGCATATACCGACTCTTCAGATATTTATTCACCTGCCTCGCTGCAATTGATCCACCAGTTACGGAGAACGTTGATGCAAAATGTGAAGGTACGACCTCCTTGATGATGGTTTGGGATCAAGTCGACTTTGTTGGCAGCGGTGGCTGTTGGGGCACCTTTAGTGGTCTCGCCATGGTTGGTTTGAGAGAAAAGGTAGTCATAAGCGTAGTATTGCTTGCTTTGGTGAGGATAGGGGTTTTGGATTATGGCAAGGCATCAGGAAGTTCTTCACAGGCATAGGAGTTCGTTATGGTTAGGGTTTGTTCAGGGGCAACGCCGAAGGCCTTTGCAATCGGTGAATTTTTTATGTTGTTGAATTGAGTTTGAAGAAGTCCGGCAAATCGGTTGGGGGGCAAAATATCCAGTGACCGCGCGGATACGAAAGAACCGCGCGTTTGCTTTGTGCCCGCAGCGCTTGACGCTTTCATGCAGCCCTTTTTGCCCTAATGCCCTTTTATGCTTGCGTTGACATATTATAAGGGTTTGCAGTTGGTGTTGAGCTGCGAAGGTGCTTGAAACTTGTGAGCCACGATTTGAGTTTTGGCAGTGAGGATTCAGTTGACTTCGGAAATTTCTAGTTTCTTATTTGCTGTCTCTCTTCAGGTCAGTCGATCCTGGGCGTGGTCTACCGGAGTCTTTGGATTAATTTGCAGATTCTTGATGGACGTCTTCCGGGTGCCCTTGTAACGTCTCTTTTTCTTTATCGTGGAGAACCCATAGCGGTATTGCCAAACAAGAGTCGCTTGGTTTTGGCACTCAGCATCCATTCTCGAGAACTGCCCACTCCTGCAGTTGCACTTGCTCCAACACAGCGTGAATGCTGATGATTCTGGTCCACGTCGAGTATCCCTTCTGCTTCCTTATATGCTATATGCTCCGCAAAGATCTGAGTGTCCTGGCTTGGTCGATATACACGATCCATGTCTCCGTTTTGTAAATTACCGTCACCCATACCTCCGCCCGTACTTCTTGAGTATTGAGGTTTGGCTGAAGTCATAACGCTACAGAGTGAGGACTTTAGTCGGCCAAAAACCTGACTGGCTTTGAAGATCTACTAGGGTTCTTTCTTCTCGATATTGACATGGTTTATAATATCGTTTCCTAGTAACGCAACTTTTCTTACATTTGTGAGCCGGGATTAATGACGATGATATGCAGTTCTCGGTATTTCAGGCTTGTCGCAGCTTTACACATGCCCACCATCTTCTCCATTTTATGATCGATCCGAATTACGTCAGCCCGAGTCCAACATGTTCACGTGCCTATTCTTAGCAACTTCCATCGTTGTATTAACCATATTGTCATCCGCAAATAGTATAGCTTGAATGCTGTCTTTGGGTGCTCTTGAGCCTTTTGCGCCGGATCTTGGTGCTTTCTCACTGGATATCCGATGTATACCATGCAATTTCCAGGGGATTGGGGGAGAGAGTTAGGTACTTTCACTTCCTCACCAACGGTATTCTCTTGATGCTGTCATCGGAGATAGTAAATGGCTGGGTTAGGCTGATCCTGAAGCGCAGAGTTCAACGCTTCAAAATTTGCGTTTTATCCTTGAGAAGTACTGTACCAACGGGGCTAAGCACGTGTGCGTTTTTTAGTGTGGGAAGGTATACCTTCTAGGATGCTCCGAGTAAATTTGTCAGTTGATATAGATGCACTTACATTGGCTTCACCACTTCTCCGAACCTCATCATATACTGCTTGAATGGCACAACGTTGCAAGAAGTGGACGAGCAGAGGGACGTTGGAATGTGCACCACAACCCTGCTTAAACCTTCGCTGCACTGCTCAAAGCCAGCCAAGTCTACGATGTCATTTCTGTTCTTTGTTATACGGGCTTTCTTTGTCTTTGATGGAAACTGCTTCCGTAAAGTTTTTCGAACATTTGTGTGGCCGAAACTTGAGCTCATTATCCAAACTTGGAGACCACTAAGGACCTTAACATCCCCGAAAGGGTACGAAGGCGTACAAACAAACGGTTCAGTTGAGTTCAGGTTATTTGAGAGAAATATAGGTGGGTACCTTTGAACTCCCTATTTGTTATAGGCAGCGCAAATATGTCAAAAATGTTAAAAAGCGAATATCAAAAATTGCATGGGAAATCTCAAAATTGTGCCGATAGATGAACTAGTGCCCGAGTCTGCAGGATTTTTGAGACATTCGTGCGCACTATCGCGCGTAATGCACTAGTTACTATAAGCACACGTACGATACTGGGAAAGTAGAATGAGTTCGCATCTGCAGGCGGTATGGTGAATGTCGGTAGGGAATGCGCACAGAAGGGATATAAATGTTTTTATCAACAAAAGTTACTTTAATATCACAAGTAGTATTATAGTAAATAATAATTTGCATCAGCATAACTGCAGTAATACGATGCTCACCCAGTTTCCGTTTAAAAGCTTCCACGGATGCAGACATACCAATATCCTCTGGTGTAGTATTCGAAACTTCCAACACTCTGCTGAGGAAGAACAACTTCCGTGTGTCAGGCCTGGCACCAGTCACACGTAGCTTAAGTGTGTGACCTTGTAGTTTGGTTTTGGTTGTTAGTTTGAAGAAGCCTTCCTGTATTATGCAGCAATCCTTACCGCATAGGATGCGGAAAGTTTGTTTAAGGTCACTTCATAGTGCCTGATAATCAATGGAAAAATGGACGATATAAGCTTATAGGGTTTAATAGGGTAGTGACCCCTGTCCATTTACGATTCTGATTGCACGCCGTTGAACTTTTCGAGAAGGCTGTGGTCCTTATTGGTCCAGGGTCTCCATGCTTGGATGGCTAACCCCAGTTGCGGCCGCATAAAAAATCAGAAGACCTTTGAGAAGCAGTCTTCCTCGAAGCAGGAGAACGCACGTTTGCCAAGGTATAGGACTGACATCGCCGACTTAGCCACCTTTGTGCAATAATACGATGGTTTGAGTGAATTTGTGATCCATAAACCCAAGTCTTTCTGGGCATCCACCTCCTGCAGTGGTATGCCGTTCAGGCGATAGAACATGCTGTTCGGGGATCTAGATCTGATAACTCTTAAGGAGTTACACTTTTTCATGTTAAACAGCATAAGCCAGCCATTGGAAAGGGCCCATTACTCTATCAAACACGATTGTCCAACCCGATCTCTTTCCTTTGAGTTCAAATAGCTACTAGGTGACACGCTTTGCTAAGATCTTCCGAAATGTTGTGCCGCCGATACTGGAGTTTGCTCTCCAAGCAAACAGACCCTGGATCGGTAAGGACTTCAGCATCTTTAAAAAGTGTAACGGTATGCAAACAAGTGCATAACTGGAGAGGGGGCAAAACTTGACAAAACGTGATTAAAATGGACAGCAGTTTGGATTAACAGAAAATCCATACATAACAACGAGGCAATCCCGAGGACAACGTATAAAGAACTTCCGGAAAGAAAATATGGGGCAGAAGCTAAGACAACTAAAACCATGAATCATCTAGGGTAAAATGCCGAGGCAATTTGGGTGATGCGTGGTGGTTGTACGGGTGAGTTTTCTCCTAAATGCTTTATTAGCGCGAATTCCAGTTGTTCCTGCTTGAGCAAGTATCAGGAAAGCGCTGTTTTGAGTCTACATAGTTCCCACTGTCTAGCAGTAGATTTTTAGTAATCGAACGTGGTACTTTATTTTCTTGTTTAAACAACCAATTAGGTAAATGTTCAGCGGCTCTGTTTTGCTAATTGCCTTTGCGTTTATACGAAATGTGCCCATCTACAGTGAATCCATAAACACAATTTGGGAGTGGCGTGCAACGACAAAGGCATCGCTGGACCGTTAGTTGAACTCATTAGGTCGTCGTCATGACTGAGCTGCATTTCATGTCATTCTTCCTGCATGGAACGGCGCCGTCATCGCTTGGTGCATTATGAAATATTATTACGCAAGAGATGGTATATTCTAACAGGCACCCGGGTTGAATGTCCACAGCACGGCCTGGTGTTGCTTCTTTTGAATATTGAGCATGCGGAATACAATTAAAGATTAAGGCTGATTTTGGTGGGGGCAGTTTCACGAACCTGGGTTTCCGCGAACAGTAATTTCTGCTTTGAAAAATTGTCGTACCGATTTCCGTTCCATTATTACTAATTTCCAGCTTTTCAGCGTCTGGTTGCCTTTTCCCGTATTTTAACGGAGACGAACCCTTGTGGTAAATCATCTCCTCTGGGCGGGGACGTCCTAGGAAGGTAGTGTGTTTATAATTTCGATTCCACTTCCATCGGAAATTTACCGGGGGTCCACCAAATGCATCAATTCCGGCCCAAGAAAAGAAGGGTCGTACCAAAGCGTTTTTCCGTGTTTTCAACAATCACAAATATATCATCCACGTATCTTCTGTATAATGTTGTCATCTTTAATTTGGAAGACACTTTTTCTTCTAGGTGGCCCATAAAAACGTCGGCGAAGGTTGGTCCGAGTGGACTTCCCTTTACGACTCCATCAATTTGTCTGTAGATTTGTCCATTAAACAGCAGCTGAACATTTTTAGTGCAAAGTGTCAACAATTCACGGGGATGGGATCCTTTATTCCCAAAAAATCAACAAAGCAACGTAGTTTATCGCATCACGTGCGCAAATTGCTCTCATGTGTATATTGGGCATACGGGTTGACGCCTGGGCACCCGCATTTATGAACACAAACTAGCCGTCTGCCGCCGAGACCCTTTGTCCCTCGTCTTTGCGCACGCACTCATGTGCGACCATTGATTCAATTTGGATGAAACTGAGGTCGTTGCCATGGCCAATACAAAAGGAGCGAGGGAATTCCTCGAGGCCTGGTACTCCTGTGCGGGCAGTATCAACCGCCATGTTGACCTGGGCATCCATTATGGGGGCCTAAGTTTACGACTCACCGCCGCCCGTCAAAATGCCGCATCAACTACCAGTAACCCAGCCACCCGGAATCCAACAGATTCATCATCCACCCTTCCCCTGCAACACCGGAAACTGCAGTTGTTCCACCTTCCCCTTCCCCTTACTCACAATCTAACATAAATCGCTTTTTACAAGCCAATGGTCTGTCAGCCCTGTCACGCCAGCCTGTCAAGTGCGACATTCTAACACTCATTTTTATTTATTTCCTCTGACGACGGGTTGGTGTGACCAGCTCGAAAATTCACGAGTACATCTGGCATTTTCCGAAGAACCCCTTCCTCTTTCATATATATATATATATATATATATATATATATATATATATATATATATATACACGTCGTTATGCGACCGCCTGCAAGGGCTCTAGTCTGAGCTCCAGGCCACAACGGAACGTAGATGTTCTTTAAGCAGATCGGTGAGCCACACACTATCATCATATTTCCTGATCGCAACCGACAAAACAATGAGCCCCTGGCTCAATGGTAGAGCGTTCGACACAATTGCCAAAGGTCGCGGGGTCAAATCCCAGGTGTGTCACACTTGGGATTGTGTATGACTGGCTAATGATGGCTAATAAGCCAGAAATAGCCATTCCGGTCTCCCTTGTCTTTTTGTCGGTTCCACCTTATCAATATATATATATATATATATATATATATATATATATATATATATATATATATATATATATATATATATATATATATATATATATATGACAAAAGACGTTATACCGTACTTCGACATAGATACTAGCTAAAAGCCCAGACACGTGTTT
>WEDG01012204.1:0-44499 GCA_017591395.1 Schistocephalus solidus | reverse complement strand
CCAGTGATCACTTCTTCTTCTTCTTCTTCTTCTTCTTCTTCTTCTTCTTCTTCTTCTTCTTCTTCCTCTTCCTCTTCCTCCTCCTCCTCCTCCTCCTCCTCCTCCTCCTCCTCCTCCTCCTCCTCCTCCTCCTCCTCCTCCCTCCTCCTCCTCCTCCTCCTCCTCCTCTCCCTCCTCCTCCTCCTCCTCCTCCTCCTCCTCCTCCTCCTCCTCCTCCTCCTCCTCCTCCTCCCTCCTCCTCCTCCTCCTCCTCCTCCTCCTCCCTCCTCCTCCTCCTCCTCCTCCAGGCCGGTCGACACTGTGCGAGGTCCTCCCAGTGTGCTGGGTTGATATGCAGTTACTTCAAGGAAGTCTTCAGAGGGTCCTTGAAGCGTCGCACTTGACCCCCTTGTCGACGGGTAGCGGCACCTCAGCTGCAGCGAGATGAAGTCTATGCAACACAGATAGCAGTGTATAGGCAACCTGGGCCTCAAAAACACCACGAAGTAGTCACTGCCTGCGCAACACGAATCAAAAGAAGGCAAGACCTGCCTGTTTGCCCGATCGGAGGGTACTTGGCGTGTCCGCTGGGGGCAGATAGTTGAAGGACCTTCAGTGAAAGCCAGTTAGGAAGTAAAGTGCCTGCCAGTCTGCAGAGTAATCAGCATTAAAGCATACAGTGATATTGTAGTGAGACAACATCGTGCGTACCAGTTGCTGTCAGGGCCTCGACAATCCTGGCTGTCCACATCGGCCAATCATCTTCAAGGCTGACTCACACCTAAACTCGCTGGATGACCTGTGATGACCGCACGGTTTCACACACTTTGGACGTCGCAGATGCGGCGGCCGAACATGACCTCAGAAGACAGCCAACTCATTCCAACCCTTTCTCTGATAGTTCTCTACAGAATAAACTATCCTCCCAACTGGCGTCCCACTTTCTCTCCTTCTTAGGAACCGGGCCAGAAGGTCCGGTAGCGGCTAGGTTCTCCCTAATAAATTAATCCACCGCGATAATATTAACTACAGGTATATCTGGTCACATATCTGTGAAAGCTATCACGCGGTTACTAGCTATTACAGACACAAGACGTAGCAAACGCTTATACCTATTCAGTAGGGGCTCACCTGCTGCGAGACCCGAAACTGGCGCATCAGAGCGTCTGATGCAGACGTTTAGCTTCGGCTGTAGGAGCTCATCACTACAGAGTAAAATAGCGCCCACAATCTTTATTGGAGTTTTTAGAGAACAAGAATACTTGATTCGCGCGCGCTCGGATTAGCCGAACCGAATTCCAGTGGTACGAAAGGATCAACGTCCTGCTCAGCAGCCATAACAGCGATGTCGTTATGGTGAGAAAAAGGGGACAGGTTTTTGACGGCCATGTAAAATGAAGAATTTTGGCCAGTTGTAAGTCAATGAATGTCGAACCGCTTGCGGATAAGTACTTGGGTAAACAGTTATTCTAAGTCAGAACTGCTTCGTTCTCGGGCACATCATAAGCTTATTCGACAATCCTTAGTTAGGACAAGCATCCTCCCACCCGATTCCTGGAGAGAGCATCAACAATTTTTGTGCCAACTGGTTAGCAGTGAGGGAGAAAGTCGTACAAGTGACCTGAGCAATGTCTCAACGACAAGGTGCAATCTGAGAGGCAGGCGTCATAGCTTGGCATTCAATCGGAAGGACACCAACGGCAAGATGGTTGGAAAGCTTTCTAGGTACATTTAAAGTACCAAAATCGAAGCACTCTGATCAAATTTTGTATCAATTCCAGTCTCACATGTGTCGCTTAATCCAGTGGCAAACCGAATGCGCATGTGATTGGGCGTACCGACTAAACCGTCGCTTTGTTACGTCGTACAGTCACAGGATCGGGGGGGGGAGGAACGCAAACCATCCTTCATCTGGACGGTATCTCGAGCACGAACAAGGGCGCTCGTAGCGGGTCTACGGGCACAATGTCCTGAGAGCTGAAAAAGTGACAGATCCGATCCACCCTCACCCCCACTACCCTCACTAACACCAAAATGTACCTGAAAGAGTCGAGAAAAATACAAGTATTTGCGTGAAACATAAAACCATCAAAAGCCGTCCTTATAAAAGTTGCCTTAAACCCAGACATAAAATAAAGAAGTCATGAGAATCACATTCCTGGTAGCCTTCCTGTGCGCAAGCTTCCATCTCCGCTAAATGTCAACTAATTTAATCTTGTGGGTCCCACTGGTTGCTTGAGCGGCACCTGTCATTGTTGTTATACATATTATCTGCGAAACGAAGCAGCTCCAAAACAAAACGAATAATCTTTCCTTTGAATTTTCATTTGAAAAGCTTAATGCATGCACTTTTATACAACAGTGGCAACTGTTGAAAACCAAACCCACTTCTTCTAGGTGAACCCAATCGCTGAAATCATACAGTCCTTTTTATCGCAAGTCCAGCATTTTTTCCAGACGGATGAGATCGGCCGTACTAACGGGACGCTGGGAGGAGGTTGAGTAATGCTTTCAAATCGCGTAAAATGGAGAGGGCGAGGAATTTGCATTAATTTCTATAACGTTACATTTAGTTTATGAAAGGACCGGTATTCAGAACCGCGAAGCGCTCAGGCAGGCGCTGCAGATGTCGCCACCGTCATAACGCAGACATTTGCCTGTGGGTGTCCAATTTTTTAAGTCTTAGTTCGATAAAGAATCCATCTACTCCGTTTTCGTCTCTATTCGTCCCGGATTATTTCAGTCAATCCGCATAGGAGACGGTTTCGAAGCCGGCACGTGACATGTAGGGTGGGGAGGGGGGGGGGTGACGGAGCACATCAAGGGATCAAGAAGGATTCTCAGGGAGCCTCAACAAAACCCTTCGAAATCTCCGGACGTGGCTTCGTTCAGTCGGGTCTGGGGTGGGGTGCGGTTGACTGTTTGATTGGCAACTGAAAACGTGCCAGACAGGGTCACTTCATTCTCTCTTGTCCCCTCCTACACTACCGCCTAAGGGTCGCCACGCGAACAATCACGAACACCGGCAGCGCAAGGCAACAAAAGACAAGAACGTACCCAGCTCTGCACTCGCGTCAGATCGGTGAATACTAATCATCTCTGACTTTGAACAATCCTGATCCTTGGCGTCAGAGTGCAAGCCCGTTTAGGTTACTGAGGGAAATAGGTGTGGGCTTTTTGATAACGTGGCGTACAGAGAAACCACGTAGGTTGCAATAGTTCAAAGATGATCATAAAATATGACCAGGGTTAAGTGAAAACCATCATCGCTCTAACTCTTTTTGGAACATAAATATGGCAAGGAGCCTTTTAAAGCTCTCCAGCGATGGTGACATCACAACATCGACAGGAAAGGCATTCGGTGGTTTGACAGAGGACTTACGCACATGCAGCCTGGCCTGTTAAACAGGCGCAGTGCAGGTCGGAGTTAGAAATCTTCTACGATTATTTCCAAGGTGCTGACTTCAGTCTGCAATTGTAAGTCGGGAACCATGAGTAAAATGTCTCCGTCTTCTAAGAAACAGCATCCACTGTTAAGTAAGCAAAATAGTGCACTTTTGCGGACGTGACTACGACAACGCCATATGGCTTAAAATACGGCATGTTATAGAGGATTTTGCGGTCAGTTTACAGGAACCACAGACTGTCCAAAAACACGGAGATCGGAAAGCCAGACTGCAGGCTGCGAAAAGTAGACGAGCAACAGGAAACGATAAACCGTCTCGTGCAGCGCCCACTTGACCGGATGCACTGCAGGAATATAAAAGGTGGCTACATGGGGGAAGGCAGTTAGAAGCTCAGGTAGAAAAACAATGCACGGCGCACCTCTTCTCTTCTGTTTCGCCATCTTAGCCATCGTGGCCGTCTCCGCCGAGTAAACTTTCAAGTTCCCTTTTGCTCTAACTCACACCTACTTTTATAGTGACGATGTGAGTTAAACATCCCCTACTTTCTGGCTATTTTACTTTATGCAATCTCTGTTGGTAACAGATTCTAGGATGAACAGGTGTTAAGTAGTAGACTCGGGTGCTTGAGAAGTGTGAAAAAGTGGAATCTCTCCAAAGGGAAAAGCAGGCCAGGCGACGAAGTATCCTTAGGTTGAAGATTGTGACGAGGATAGTGCTGGGAATGATAATAATAATAATGTTCAAAATGATGATAATACTGTTGATGATTATGATAATGCTGTTGATAATGATGATGATGGTTATGCATGAAGGGGAGAACGAAATGGATGAGAGCACAAAAGCCTCCGCCTAGAGCCTCCAATCCTAACGTTTAGCTGTCAGTTTAAAATGCAGAATCATCGCAGTAGGCGCTTTCTAATCAGTGTCTAGCACGGGGAACAAGAAAAGTTTTGTGTCCTCAGCCGAAAAAGTAAATAAATGAAGCAGTCAATGTTTTCGTGAATCGCACAGGATGCGCGAAGCACGATGATGAGCAAGCTCGCAGAAATGAAGAAATTCTTCAATGAGGATGAACTCGGCCTGAAGATGAAGGATCTCGGTCAAACACTCTGGGAAGTCATACTAAAAGGTAAGTCTTCGCGCGCCCCCATCTCCACTAATGCTCACGTTTCCTTCAGTTCGGCAACATGTACGAGCGGGCTTGAGGGCGTATCTTCGCAAACTGCAAAGCGAACGTTGATTCACGCAACAAAACTACAACTGCTCAACAAGAACTCCTTGGACAATGCGATTTTTCTACTATTCCAATGCAAATTCCAATTCCGAAGTGCCTATATGTCCCCTATTGGTTACCATTGAATAAAATACACTCGACATGACAAAACTAAGCCTTCTTTCTACATTTCCAGAGGGGCCATCCGCATTACGGTTCTGCCTGTCCCCTAGGGGCACCAGAAAGAGCAGTTGGTATCACAAACAGCTGGACCCACCAAACATTTGGGTAGTTGAACAAATACCGGCATTAGGAGCTGACTGAAATGTCTGGGGACTATGTTGGCATTTCAGTTAAAATCCCAGGGGATAGCACATTTAATGTATAAAGCGACGAATTTCATTAGCTTAGTGCAAATACAGCGGAAGATGCGATTAGGTGCGGCTCATTTCTGCCAACCGGTTATGTCTGCGTGTTGCATAATAAGAGTCCGTCCCGAGTAACGCCTGTCGTGGCATGATCGGGCCCCGTGATCTGCAGCCAATGCCTTTCGCTCGTGGCACCTTGCATATTTCCTCTCTCTCGACGGTTTGACAAGAAATGCGGCCCCAGTTCAAGGCTCTAGGACTTTGCTGAATTGCAAAAGAGGCCTTATTCCGAGAAGTGCAACGAGTGTACACCGTGGCTTGTGATGTCACTTTGCCCATCAGGTGCACAAACATGTCTGAAAGCAGTAACGATACATCACCAGTCACTGCCAGCATTATCTGCCGGCGTCTCCAGGACCGGCCGCGTATACAGTAGGTGACCTAACTCTTCCAATGCGTGACTGAAATTTGAGTGAGTAGTTTAGCGTACATTTAGTCTTGTTATTTTTGTTTTTGAAGGAATTTGAAGATCAGAAAGCCTTTTACTAAAGGCCCTTTCATGCTTATAATGAACGAAAACAGACAAGATCTGGGCGAAACCTGAGGCTGCCGGACTTCCAAGTAATTTCCTATGCTATTTAATAGCACAGAGCAAAGTCCATGGTTTTTGTGCATTGTGCTATAAAAGACATTATTAAAGGTGAGAAACGAGTCAAATAAATCCCCCGAGGAACAGAAAAGTGTGATGTTATTTCAATGAAAATCAGGTGGAGGAAAGTGTATGGGATCGCATTGTGTTCAAAAATAAGCAAAGAATTCGACTTTAGAAATTATTACGTGCAAATTGCTGACACAACGCAGGAATAAATGCGTTTACCAGCATTGTTTTCCTACGGCGAAAATTCGGACCGTTAACAATTAAATACGTACAAAGTGCTGTAGACATGAACTACATGAACTACAGAAATACCGATGTTAAATTGGAAGAATGTGATAAGATACTTATAAAACTATCTTAATTGATCGCAGACATATTAATTGTTGAATTTTGTTGTGGACGTTCATTAGAAGGAATATCCGGAAGCTCACTACATTGAGAAATGCTTGTGAGAAATATCTTATTTTCAAGATTTTGTTAAACACATAGAACATGATCTAAATTTATTGCCAATCCATTGAAAACAGTGAAAATCGTTAACTATTCACCGGTATTTCCAGGGCACTCTGAAACTAATCGTAATCAAATATCAGAAATACCTATAAGGAAAGTTGACGAAAGTATAGTTCTCTTAATATACACAAGATGGTATGCTTACGCTATCACCTGACAATTCTAGTCAAATTTATTCGTCACATTTACAGAGAGGTTCACGTTTTCAGAGTTTGCCAATTTTTTTAAAAAAGTTAGCATTTCTCAGCAAAATAATATTACTCTTCACATTTACTTAAAGTTTTAAAGTCGGTTAAGATTGTTCCTTAACATCTCAAAGCTTTGGTACACGCATTGATGTCGGTTTGCGCGTGATTATCAATCTTTCGTAAATTTCGCCATTTATGTACTCCAGCATATGTGCACACTACGCAGCTAGCAACTAAGCTAACAGAATGCTCCCTTCTTCTCCCTTTTGCCGGTCTTCCTCCTGCGTGAGCAGCCTAAGCTGAGTTGATAATGAAATAAAAGACCCCAATTGGCTTGTGGCGCATAGCTCACAACCTCTACCTAGTTGGAATATACAAAAAGTCTGGGGAGACTGGAGTTGGTATAGAAACCTACCAGATACGTACGTTCGTGGATGAACGCCCACTGATCGCTCACTCGTCCCGTTCTGCCTTGGAGCTCACTCTTGAATCCCGTCAGCAGCAGCACAGCGGCTACTAGAAGTACAAACAACTTAGCCATGCCGACAAAGACAAGGGAGACCGGAATGACTATTTCTGGCTTTTTAGCCGTCATCGGCAAGCCATACAAAACCCCACGTTTTGCGCCACCCAAGGCTCTAAGCACAAATTACCACTCCAATCTCCTTTTTCGTTTCCGGCAATATTTATCTGCGTCTCGAGAGTGGGATGAGTGAGTCCCGTAACAAGTAATGGTCTAAGTATCGTTCTCCTTGTCCTGCCAGTTTAGGTCGGGAATATTGACTTGACTCACTCACTCCGCTTTGCCTTAAGGCTTACTCTCGAGCCTCGACATCAGCCGCACAATGTTTAATAGTAGAAAAGACAGATTACCATTGGCGACAAGGTTAAGGGAGACTGCAATGGCTATTTCTGGCTTTTTAGTCGTCATCAGGCAGTCATACCCAACCCCAGGTGGTGCACCACCCGAGGGTCGAACCCGCACCAACGCTCTTCCCGGTTTAGATCGGGAATATTGACTGCGTTCGTTGATGAACGTTCACCGATCGCTAACGGAACTCACTCGTTCCATGCGTCTGACCGTGACACTCTACGAGGATCCCACATCTCTGACCTCATATGTTTAAATTTACACATGCAGAGGCCACAGAAGTGCTCTGAGTGGCGTCAAGCCGAGAAAACGGTCAACAGTAAGGGAGCATGTTACACACGAGAAACTTCGGGACACAAGTAAACTGCATTGTGTCCTCATACAAAACCGGATGTTTCGGGGAAAGGTGGGGACGCGACTGTGTGCTAAGTCAATGGTGGATAAACAGACCAGAAAGTGTACGTAAACAAATACTGACGGTGGGGACAAATGCACGCAAGCATGACCCCATGCAGCAGTCTAAACGCAGGTGAAGGTCCATAACATCCGTAAGTTGAAGTCACTGTCTCTCCCTATATATACACTGATGCATGTCGTTTCGAAGGAGGATTAAAAACAGCAGACCGCCAGAAGATAAAATGAACATTGGAATTGTGACTCTCCTTCTACTTGTGACTGTCTACAGCAGCAGGTACGTATTTCTTCGACGTCTCTTTCAAACCAACCTCTTTTCTCTCTAGAGCGGTGAGTACTAAATGTAGTTACTATGCTGTTTGTATGCGCAGGAATGTGCAGCCCATCGATAAGGCCGAAAGTGCTTACTTGGCTAAAGTGGCTACATTAATAGAGAAGGGTCTTGGCACTTAAATGAAGGTTCTTACGGAAATATTGCATGCAACTGACAGAAAGGTGGCTTGAAGCAGATCTGCATGCCCTTCTAAAGGTCACGCAATAACCATCCTCATTAAAAAAACAGTTGTCTTGCCGATTTTCGGCTTGGGACAACTAGATTCCATGAGGTGACTGTCTATCAGAAATTCATGGGCATGCGGAGTTCAAATGCGGACGAATATTTTAAGCGAGGGACGCTTGCGACAAGATTGACTTAAATGTAATTGGACTAGACAGCATTTAACACCGAAACTCGAACAATTAGCAGAGCAAAGATATCTAAAAATGGTAGAAACGAGCCTTGGGATAGCAGTAAAAGTTAAGCGCTTGCCCAACAGAATGAACAACGGGCAAATCCACTAAACCTTAGCCACAACGGTGCTCTAGGTGTGTGTGTGCTATTCTTTCTACATAGGATGAAGAAGCCGGCGAAAAGGACGAAAAAACTCAAACCGTTGCGTTGCTCGTGAAACGCTGGAAGATGATGCACACATTCTTCCAAAATGACGAAATCGGAATAAAGATGAAGGAAATGAAGGAAAAAATTTCGGAACTCATGGGCAGCAGTAAGATGCCTACATCGGCCCAACTTTACCCTTACATTCCTATTTTAGTTCGCCAGCGGATACATGAGCAAATGAAGCTGAAACTGAAGGAACTTCTCAAAGAAGAATAAATCTACAGGAGAAACGCGCCTGGAAATCCTACCCATCAGCTTTCCTGCTTGCCCATTTGCACCGTTCAGCTCTCTCTCCAACCCTCCCCAAATGTCCTAGCGAGGAAAACAAAATCGCAATATCTGCAATGTCCCAGTCAATCCCGTGCAGACTGCACCGCTAGTG
The DNA here is from genome assembly GCA_017591395.1 of Schistocephalus solidus. Lineage (NCBI taxonomy): Eukaryota > Metazoa > Platyhelminthes > Cestoda > Diphyllobothriidea > Diphyllobothriidae > Schistocephalus > Schistocephalus solidus. The sequence goes on along the minus strand of WEDG01012204.1, from coordinate 35,569 downwards.
CCCGTTGATTACGCTGTTGAGAATGTACTTTTGCGAATGTATGTTTGCCCAATCCTGACTTAGCCTACAATAAAAAGCGACATACATCTTTTTTTTCCTTTTAAGTAAATCTTATCGGGCTCGCGGAGGGGTAAAATGCATCTGAGTGCGGGCCGCTTGTCAGAACTCACAACGCAGATTACTAATTGGGCACCTGGGTAGTAGTATCTTACTGTTAAAAAACTCTGCGACGCAAAGGAACCTCGAAAACCACCAAGTGAGGAGTTAGGAGCCAGGCGAGAACACTGTGGAGAACGAATGTGTTCGCGATGCTTACAAGCAAGTTTTAGGGATCATTTTCTTCCCTCAGTAGTGACATTATTTGCGCTTTGCCGTAACTAGAATTCGGAGGCATTCTGAGGACCGGACAAAACATGCACACCGGAACCCTTCAAAACTCTTTCGTCAACTCGAAGTATGCTTCGCACTAATTCATCGACTTAATGGCTCTGCCATCTTATGCAACCGTTGTCAGCAACATGATCCACCTCAAAAGGAAATGGAAGTTGATACACGGAACAAGCAATACTCTGAAGTTTCAGATCCTCACTCGAACCCACATAAGCGTAAGGTATGCAGTATTTATAGTACATAGTAGCCACGCGATCACCTGCGTACTACAACCAGCAGCTCTCACGATAACTGCTGCGACTGTCTCTGAAGCAGGGTTCGAGTGAGAAGCCGACATTTAAGGCCAAAAGGCACTCCCCTGTCCAGGGGGCCCGATTTTCATCTGGCCAAGCCGCAGAACAGAAGTAAAGTCTCCGGAACTCAAGCAATGCACGGCGCTACTTTCTTCTTCTGTTTCGTCGTCATAGCAATTACGGCCGTCTCCGCCAAGTAAGTCGACAACTCGTGTTTCGCTCTAATTCACTTCAACCCTTTAGCGAAGATGTAAGTCAAGAATTACCATGAATTCTGGCGCTTTCAACTGATGCGAATTTTTTTTTTATTAACAAGATTTATGAGGAGCAGGAGTTAGGAACTAAAATCGGGCGCTTATTACGTGTGAAGCAGATACTTTTCCGCAGGAGGTGAAATCATTCGGCACACAAAAGCTAGGCGCAAACCTTGAGACATTTCATGTTGAAAGTGATGACGAGGAGGATGGAGATTATGATCATTAGGATTAGGATGTATAAGCGAGTGTGAGGCCCCAGTAGGCCAGTGGTCAGACTTCCACGCTCAGAGCCATTATCCAATCTAGACTGGGTGCATTAGGTCTCTTCTATTCAACCTCCAGGACAGCAGCAAAGATATTCTGTTGGGCTCCAGCCAAAATATGAAGGGTAAAAATAAAAACTACCTTTGCGAATTCAACAGGATATGCGAGAAGCGATGGCGCGCAATCTTCGAGAAGTTAAGAAATTCTTCGAGCACGACGAACTGGGGATCAAAGTGAAGGAGCTCGGTAAAACTCTTTGGGAAGTCATGTGGAAAGGCAAGTCCTCCATTTAAACTGGCAAACACCTTCATTTCAGTTCGGCAACAGGTGAGAGCGGGCTTAAAAACATATCTTCGTAATCTACAGAAGGAACAATGACTGCAGCGGCACAACTACATCTCTTCAGAAAGAACATTTTTGATACGTGATTTCTCAAATTCGTAGTAAAATTTTATATTCGCGAAGTACCTATATGCCATTGAATAAAATCTAAGCACTATGAAATAATGATTTTTAATGTTACATTCATAGAGGGAACATCCGCGTTCATGGTTTCCGAAGGGCACTGGAAAGAACGATTGATGACACAAACAGGAAGCGTCTCACCACCGGGGTGAAACGTTTGCTCAGTACCCGCTTCGAGCGTGCTGCAATTATCCGGGATATTATAGTATAGGAGATGACGCAGAAAGAAAGTATAAGTGTGCGATTTTAAGGCGATAAAATTGCTAGTACTGCTGCCCGAACGTGGAAGGGGGGCCGGGTTCCTCTACACGACGGGAGAGAGTAAAAAAATCGAGTAAATCTATTTCTTGCTGGTCGAAAATGTATTTAACTCCATAAACACATGTGTCGTCGCACACCAACCTGGATCTCACAGCAAAACAAAGTCGAGACACCGTCTTACTGTTAAACATTCCGCCACGCAAGGGAAGCTCCATAAACTCATCAAAGGGACATCCAAACCGACTTTATATCTCTCTCTGTTTCCCTTTGAAGTCTGCGTCGTGCGCAGTTAGGGTCAAGCCAGAGCACTGTGGAGAACGAAACTGGTCACGGTATTTAAAATCAGGCTGTGGATAATTGTCCCTCTCGTTTTCGAGATATGTTTTGCACTTGGCCACAAGTACCATGTTGAAGTATTCTAAGGACGGGAAAATAATTTACAGCGATAACCGTCGCGTCTGTTTCGTCATCCTGGTCTCTGTGATTATCTTCACTTATGTTTCGCCCTAACTCAGAGGCAACCATTTAGGTAAAAAGACGCCACAAAAACTCCCCAGTATGGTGTATCCTGCAAAACCCATATATACTACCAGCTGCCTGTTGGCAGTCGAGTGAATATTCCGTGTTTATCCCGCAGTGACTGATAGATTTCCGTACAAATATTCATATCGAATTTCGGTTTGCACATAGAGAGAGTAGGATATACTGATTTACGCCAAGTTAGAGATTAATTCCTGACAAAAGTAAAACAGCTCAAACTTCAAAACTGCAGTATATGCCAGAAAGCACACGGGCTATGTTGAGGGGTCCAATGATGAACCAAAGCCCTCGCAGCTGTGCCATACAGCGGCAGAATATCAGCGAAACATAAAGGATATCTTGTATGGCCGCCTAAACAGGACACGGGAATAGGAACCGCCCACAATACGTGTGTTTTCCGCTAAATTTAGGATTCAAGTGAGGGCTGGGTGTTCAGTTTAGGGCTAGGTTTCAGTTTGAGGTTGAGGTCAAAGTTTGTGCTAGGGTCCTGATTAGGCCAATGGTTTCGGTTTTTTCGTATTGACCGTGGGGTTAAAGGTAGAGCTGGGATAAAGATTAAGATGGCAATTTAGTTTTATGTTGTGGGTTAGTGTTAGCGTTAAGACACGGGTATATTTACTCTTCCTGCAATTTACTGTGCGGCCACCTAGTTTAAGCGGAGGCGGGGCGGTTCCTATTTCCGTTTCCTGTTTAGGCGTCCATACAAGGCACCCCTACCTGCGAAACATGTGGCAGGGCTTCATCTAATATCTATACTGCCAGTATGCTGTATCATGCAACACCCATAAATACTCCTAGTTGGCTGTTGGCAGTTGCATGAATATTCCGCGTTTATCTCGCTGTGGCTGATGGCTTTAGCGCAAATATTCATATGAAGTTTCGGTTTCGAGGAAATTAAAAAAAGCTACAGATCCACTATCATTTAGCGCCGTCCGAAACCTGATCCACTTAAATATGAAATTGCAGCTGAGACATACTACAAGAACCCCTCCTTGTCCCGAGAGCCAATTCGACGACATCCTGTCACTAACAGACGCATTCCCACTACTTGGCGGTAGAATAACCTTGCAGCGCATTTGATTGGGCCTTGGAAGAAGCACATAAAAACAGCGTACTAGCGAGGTTGACCACGACGACCACAGTAGAAATCAGATACCCACACAGTCTATTTTATCACATCGAATTCTGTCAATGTCTTGCATTTGGAGGGTGTTCAGAAACACAGGCATCATAAACCCAAAGATAGATACTCAACGGGATGCAATGCAGACCTGCGACAGAGATTATTGGTCCGTCAAGGAACTAGAATGGCTGAAACAGAGACATATAAAGGTGGCCAAGCCGCAGAACAGAGGTCAAGTCTCCGGAACACAAGCAATGCACGACGCTACCCTGTCCTTCTGTTTCATCGTCGTAACAATTGCGGCCGTCTCCGCCAAGTAAGTCAGCAACTCGTGTTTTGCCCAAATTCACTCCTACTCTTTAGTGACGATGTGAGTCAAACATACGCTAATTTCTGGCTATTTCACTTTACGCACTTTATGCACAGATTGGAGGATGAACAGCAGTTCAGCAGAAGACTCGGGTGCTTGAGAAGTGTGAAGACGTGGAATCTCTCCAAAGGCAGCAGCAAGCCAAGGTCCTGAGACTCTTTAGGCCGAACCTGGTGATGATATTAATGCTGATTCTACCCGAAGAGTGTTCTACATGGGTGAAACCACAAAATTATCTCCCCTGAGCATCAAATTTCTCCGTTTAGAATGCAGAAACCGTATTAGACGAGGAACAAGAAAGGTTTTGTGTCCTCAGACAAAAAAGTGAAAAAAAACCTGCAATGCTTTATTGCGTATCGCACAGAATAAGGGAAGTATGATGCTAAGCAACATCGCAGAAATGAATCAATTATTCAGCTAGGGTGAACTAGGCATGACGATAGAGGATACCGCTCGAGCAACAGATGCGATCGGTCATGAGGGGGTATCTTTGCAATCCTTGATTTCTGGGACAAAAGTAAGGCTGCTCAGAAAGAAGCTTGTGGACAACGCGAAGCGCCTACATGTCCCCTATTGGTTGCCATTGAATAAAGTACAATCTACATGACAAAATGAGTCCTAATTAACCGGGGGGAATAATCGCTCTATTTCACTGCAATAAGCAGGTAGGGCACTATAATCCATCGTGGCTTGCTGACATTCTGAGCTTTAAATGTCGTCAGCTGACGCACAAACTCCGTTTACCTGTCGAGTGAAGTGCTGAGCAAGGTGATTCGGGAGCTTCTCTACGCCTTTGAACCTGCGCAGGGTGCAGTCGAGGACCAAGACTAAGTCAACTACAATCAGGGCCTGGAACATAATTTTCTCTCTCTCTCTCTCTCTCTCTCTCTCTCTCTCTCTCTCTCTCTCGTTCACTAAATTAATAGCTGTTTTTTGCGACTGGCGGTTATCAGGACGCTCTGAAGCGTCCAAAAGATTTTTAAAACAGGCGATAGACAGTAAACAGGAAGTAACCAATGCCACCTATGCAGTCGATATATAAATGTGGCCACAGCAGACAGGAGAGTTCGTATCTGAGGCACAAGAACAATGCACGGCACACCTCTTCTCTTCTGTTTCGCCATCTTAGCCATCGTGGCCGTCTCCGCCGAGTAAGCTTTCAAGTTCCCTTTTGCTCTAACTCACACCTTCTTTTTAGTGACGATGTGAGTTAAACATTCCCCTACTTCCTGGCTATTTTACTTTATGCAATCTCTGTTGGTAACAGATTCTAGGATGAACAGGTGTTAAGTAGTAGACTCGGGTGCTTGAGAAGTGTGAAAAGGTGGAATCTCTCCAAAGGGAAAAGCAGGCCAGGCGACGAAGTATCCTTAGGTTGAACCTGGCGACAACAACAGTGGTGTTACTGATGATAATAATGACGACGATGATGATGATGCTAAGGATGATGGTGGTGGTGGTGATGATAATGATAATGATGATATGCGTCAAGCCAAGATGATGATAAGCAAGGGGACTAAGGGATAGTGGTGGTTGGGGTGTGGCATGGTAGGGTGCCAGAAGGTCCTTTCCACAGATACCCCGAGACTTTGAATACAAAGCAGCCTGTGTGCACGGGGAAACAACGCTTCGGCGTAGTCTGGAGATATGTACCTGCTGCTTAAATAGTCCAGGCCATGTTTCCTCATGACACAGAGACAGAAGGAAGGGACTGATTGTGCACTTAACCAATTAATTCAGCAAAAGAAAGTTAGTTAATATTTTTGTGTGACAGGAACAGGATATGCGAAACACGATCGCACGCAGACTTACTGAAATAAGGAAGTACTTGGAAGAGGATGAACTGGGGATGAAGATGAAGGAGTTTGGTAATGCATTCTTGGAAGTTCTGAGGAAAAGTAAGTCTTGGATTATGCTCCCCTGCCCTCATCTAACAACCACTTTCCATCTAGTTCGACAGGAGGTAAGGGCGGCCATGAGGACGTACCTTCGCGAACTCCAGGAAGGACCTTGATTTCCGTCGTATAACTGAACCTCCTCGGCTAGAATATAGTGGACCGATTGATTTCCCGATTTGAACAAGAACAGAGCCAATTTTTATATTATCTGTATGCCCTTATTGTCTGTAATTCCCTAAAATACAATCAACACGACAAGAGGCGTCGTATATCTTAAAAGTAGACGAATGCTTCTTAAACAACTACAATTCTGTCAGACCGATATGACGGTAATGATGAGTAATAAGGAGGTGTTGATGGTGTTGGTTGGTGTGTGTCATGGTAGGGTGCCAGAAGGTGCTTGCCCCAGACTTTGAATCCCCATTAGCCTGTGTGCACTAGAAATCGACGCCTCGCGTCGTCCCTCCCGGTGCTCGGGCGATGGTCTTGCATGCTGGCCTACGACCGACGGGGAAGGGGTGGAGGTCATGCCTCCTCAGAAGGAGGGGAAGGAACAAACTGAGTGCACAAATCTAATATTTTTGTGTGACTCGAACAGGATACGCAAAACACAAAGGCACGCAGACTTATATAAATGAGGAACTACTTTGAGGAGAATGAATTGGGGATTAAGATGAAGATGCTTGGGAGTCCTGGGCAAAAGTAAGTCACAAGTCACTAGCGCGCAGCCCCCTTCCCCCCCCCCTCCGCCTCATCTAACGACCACTTTAGTTCGACAGGAGTTAAGGTTAGGCCTGAGGATGTACCTCGGCAAACTGCTGGAAGGACCTCGATTTCCGTAGTATAACTGCACATCCTGGGCTAGAACTTAGTGAACCAATTTATTTCTTTATTTGCATACAAACAGTCCAGAATTTCGAAAAGGGACAGGTTTTGACCGATGAAGAGACCCAGGGAGCTGGTTTCGCTTGGAGCGGCCCGCCGTAATGTGGGGGAGGAGCGGCAGGAAGTAAATACATTGAAACGGCACAACTCAAGCTGGATTGGAGATGGTTGAGAAAAGATAATGACGCTATTTCGTCCAGTAAGGACGTCAATGCGGGTTGAGCAGATATCGTCAGTTAATCGCCAAGGTGGCAGGTGATTTGACGATAGAGGGGGTCTATTAAATAGCTGATCGCGATTGAAAGTGTTCTCAACCAGCGCTATCGGCCTCACTCAGTGGCTTACACATTACTATTTTGGATTTGCAATGTCCACCATTTTCTGGGTATAAATTGGAACAAGACAAAGGTGAAGAAATAAGCTGAATTTCATGACGTCATAAATTTTCATGACCTCTTATTCACCTGCGTATGGTCATTGAATGTCGTCAAGATAAAATTTTCACTTAGAAAATAGCCTAAGGAGATTGAACGAAATAGGTAAATAAAGCATGTAATGCTGATATGACATTTGGGTGGTATGGTGTGTGTGGAGGGGGAGATTGGGTAGGCCAGCCAGTTCTGGTTACAGCGAAACCACGCGAAGCGTGAATAGGATTGAAAGCATGAACTAAGCAAATCGTTGGATCACGTGATTCCACTGGCCCCAATATCGTAAGGATTGACGAGTGGAATAATCCAATTTGCTCCCCCAGCCTGAAGGCCAAACCAATGACCCATACTGACGAGGTTTCGGCGTAAACCCAACTCGCTAACCTAGCCGAAGTTTCGAAGGTCAGTTACGACAAGGGTCACCATGTGCATCACAGGAGGGTGGTGTAGTGGATTAGTTTGAAATGGTAGTAGACTTGCGCTGAAGCTACCGCACTCTCTCCTCCTCCCCCACCTGAGCCCGGTGTCAAGACAGAGTCAAAAAGGCCGGAGGCGGAAGAAGGCACAGGTAGCTGGCGCGATTGGAACCGCCCCTAAGGGTGCCACCACACCTGGCTCAGATTCCACGGAGTGGGAGTGCCATAAAGGCCAAATTAAGAAGGAGCCATTGCAGCCTGACTCTCAGTCCGCCAGTCAGCCACTACACACAAAACACATACTGGGCTGACCCCGCGGTCCGGGTTATCCCGAAAAGTGGCAACCTTCCAAGCCACGGCTTTTAGCGCGCCGTGATAGTTTCCAGAGCATCAGGTTGTTTATAGTGAGGAAAATGCGCTGAGCCGTCGACTTCACTGTCTCCCCAACCCCCACAATCAGACCACCGTCCGAGCCGGTCAGTTATCAGATGCGGAAGTGGGCGCAGCTGCTGGTGACCTCATCTACGTGTACTACGTACACGACCTGGCCCCCCAAACACAATCACCAGGATTTCACACAACAGAGGGTTGAACGGCTCACATCTCACATGTGTGAGATAGCCAGAGGTCACGTTATGAAGAAGCCACGCAGCCTGACTCTCAGACCGAGGATTTGACAACTTTTCAAGCTACGGCTTCTAGCGCACCGCGATAGTTTCAAGCGCGTCAGATTGCTCATAGTGAGGAAAATGCGCTGGGCCGTCGACCTCACGCTGTCCCCCACCACCTTGTCTTTGCTAGTCCGTTGAAGGTCTGGTTCTATGCGTCTAGTTATAGCGCGCATTTCACTAAATAAATTCATCTACTGAAATTACGTTGGTAACAATCTAGTAAATAAGCATTATGCTTGTGGGAGAACTTGCCAGAATGAGAGAGGTCTGGTGTGAGCCTCGTCCATAATTTTTCCAAGTGTAAATGTGCCCAATATATAAACATAGAAATTAAATAGACAAATGTGTAAAGATTCGTCCGAGAGCATCAGAAAGCCCAGTGAAGTCCACGCATGTCGACCATTTTAACAGCGAGCGAGAAATAACAGGCATTGGTACGAGGGTCGCTTTTTGGACGCATGCAACACCAATATACTCAATAAGCGTCAGGTTGGCCGAACTAGCTGGGGAAGCAGGAATTTGCTTTCAAAGGTGTTTTGCGGACGCACTTGTTGCTGAGGTGGTCACGATAGTCGAAGCAATCGTAAGTTTCAATAGACCGTTGTGATTCAAATTTCCGATTGGTAAACACATGTATTCGCTCATTCATCGTCAGGCCGGTACAACGACATGGGGTATAAACTCTTGGGTTATGTACAGTGCACAGTCACACACTTCATTTCCACGCCACTTCATAACGGAATCAGCGTGCTGGGGATGTTGGAGCCGAGAGCGGAGGGGGGAGGTGAAGGGTTCAGAGTAGGGTGTGAGCGAGGTCTGTATGTCAAACACGCCGAGTGCGTGTGACCGTTATCCGGAGGCTAAGGCGGCGTACGGTTATCACCTGGAGTCGGCCAAAGAAGACAGATGACCCGACGACAGCGCGCTGGGTGCACCAACCGAATCTCCACTGCCTCAGCTGTTGCTAGCACACGTTTGTGTAGGCATTTAGAGTGGTGTGCGGGCTGCGTGGTAGATGCGCGGCAGGCGTTATTTGGGATGAGCCCCCATAACCAATACCGAACATGGGGGGCGTACCGAACATGGGGGGGGGGGGCGTACCAAACATGGGGACGAGTAGGTGCAGGCTCATGCCGCACTCCGAACTCCCACTGCGTGGAATGTGATTCACCTACGTCCGCCAACGCCGCCGGTCGTCTTGACTCTGTCTTGACATTGGGCGCAGGCGAGTAAGGGAAGAGAGAGTGCCGTAGATGCTGTGAAAGTCTACTATCACATGCACTAGTTTGCGCACAAGCCAGCGTCCGTGCAGCAACCTTCTGTGGAGCATACTGTGGAAATCGTCGGACTACGACGGTCTAAATAACGGTGTGCGGGTGCCCGATAGATAATCTGAAAAGCTTCTTTGGTGACAACTTGGTGGTTCATATTCATTAGATGTGCAAGGATTGAACTTGAAATCGATCGCGTTATCCCATTTTCTAGCCATGTAGGTACGCTCGCGCACCCTTTTCATCAAAAGTCTCGTTGCTTGGCCAATATATCCCACTCCACAGGAGCAGATGAATGAATAGATACACATCGATATGGCCTGCAGCGAAAATTGGTCTCTACCCCAAACCGCAGGAGGTGAGAGTTCGCGAAGAATACGCGCAAGTTTGCCGCCGCGAAAGCTTTCGTGATCGCCGTCCTTAGACGTCCTCTTACAAATTCGATCACTGCTTCACCTAGAAAAGGCAGTCTTATAAATAATTTTTTCTTTTCAGTAGTTACAACGGCAGGCCTTATGGCACGATCCATAATGCTCCGGAGGATGAATCTGTTTGGATAGCTGTTTTCGTGGAGTGTGTTCTGCAGCTGCTGAGCTCTGTGAGAACCAACAAGACAACAGACTCAATGATTTAAGAGCCCGGGTTCAATGCACAGGTGTTCTACATGTGAAATGTAATACGAATGACTGATGATGGTTACAAAGCCAGAAATGGTCGTTAGGGTCATCTTTCTTTTGTATGTAATCCATTTTCCCCAGTAGATCGGTGTGCACCAATTACTGAGTCAATATACATATATCTTGCGTTAAATTACTCATGAAACGCCACTTCGGAGATCCAGATGATCATGAACAGATGATCCATTAATATATGAAACATTGTACATTTTACGCCATCGTTAAATTCGAACTGGAAAATGTCCAGATTATGTAACCTCTTCTTCGCAATCTATCTAGCGGTTCGTTCCACATACACCTGGCTAAAATCACCGGTCACAGAAGAGCCCTAGTTGCTTTTACTTGTTTACACTTTTCCCAGTCCAGTCTGTAAGAAAGTGCGTCTGTGTCAAAAGCAGCGTGGTTGCAAGCCTGACTGGCAAACCCAAACCCTATTCATATCTCCTGCTTATTTTTAGTACTAATCCCACAGGCCCAATTGACCTAACCAATGTGGTATTCAGTCAAATGTTGGTAAACTTTGCGTAAAGGCAGAAAGATCGATTGTACCAGTTGAGATAGGTAAGAACAGACGATTGATGAGTAGACGGCACATCCGGTTTTGTCGGACAAACATACAGTCGAGAGACAGAGGTACCTCTACTGCCAGGCACGCAAATGCACTCGATGGCATATAAAAGAGGCGAAGCCTGTGTCGAACTCCATCACAGATTGGGAACATGAAGTATGTCGTCATTGGAGTCTTCGCCATTCTCATAGCTGTCGTGAGGTAAAGCAACTTTACATTTAGCCTAGCCCCTTCACACTTACAGGGCAGAGGAGAAGGTCACCGGGAGTCCCTGTTAGGATGACGACAAGGACAGGAAGGATGTCAAAAAGCAGGTTATGGGCAAGGCGGGAGACGTCATTAAGGAAAACCGAAAGTTCTTCTCAGACGACGAAATGGGCAAGAAGATAGCTGAACTGAGTAAGGAAAGGGTGGAATTGCTCAAAGATTGTGAGTTACCACATAGAGGGCGTACTTAATGCCAATTCGTTTAGTTCAAAAGGGAGTCGTCAAGCAAGTGGTTGGCTACTTCAAGAATTTGTAGGCTGAAATGACCTACTAGATGGGAGTGCGACGCAGGAAACGAATGCGGCCACCCATCCACTCCTTCTGTTGTCCTGTTATTCTGCAAAATATATACATAAGCATAGCGAAATAGTAGTCTTCTGTTCAAGCATCACGTGGCAGGACTGCCGACTCCGGCTGCGTTTAGGGGAGAGGTTTACGAGTCGGAGCCCGTTAACAGAGAGTTGATTTCACAGTTTTTAGTTATCTATACATATACATGAACATGATTTAGCGGTGACGAGACGAGACCCCTTATCCCAGGTAGCCATGCCCGACAGTTCGACCGTCGATTTCGACGAGGTCCACCGTATGGTCCACGGAAGGGTGGTGCAGGGACGGTGACTTGTACGTGAATTAGTTTTAAGTGATAGTAGCCTTGCGCTGCAGCTACCGCACTCTCTCCTCCTCCCCCACCTGAGCCCGATGTCATGACAGAGTCAAGAAGACCAGAGATGGGAGAGGGCGCAGGTGGATGGCGCGTCCGGAGCCGCCCCTGGGCGTACCATCACACCTGGCTCGGATCCCACGGAGTGGGAGTGCCATAAAGGCCACATTAAGAAGGAGCCATTGCAACCTGACTCTCAGTCCGCCAGTCAGCCACTCCACACAAAACACACATTGGGCTGACCATGCGGTCCGAGGTATCCCGTCAGTTGGCAACCTTCCAAGCCACGGCTTTTAGCGCACTATGATAGTTTCAAGCGCGGCAGATTGTTTATAGTGAGAAATATGCGCTGAGCAGTCGACCTCACTCTCTCCCCCACCCCCACAGTCGAACCACTGTCCGAGCCGGTCAGTTGTCTGATGTGGGGAGTGGGCGCATTGGCTGACAGCACACCACAGCACGACCTGGCCCCCTTAACGCACACACCAGGATTTAATTACTCAGGGGATATGGTGGAGCCATCGCCGTCTGACTCCAAGTCCACTGGTCAGCCACTCGACACACACAGCACATACACTGGGCCGACGGCGTGGTCTGGTGTCAGCGTCAGATTGGCAGCTTTCCAAGCCACGGTTCCTAGGAAACCGTGATATTCTCAGGTACGTGATGATGGTGAGGGTGTTGTCTATGTATTAGTGTAGATGGTGTGCGCTAATGTGGCTTAGCCTCCGGTGGTTTACCGCAGGTTTTCGTGGAGGCGCATGTGTCCAACTAGGCCCATGCGGTGTGTTAATGTGCCGAAGCAGTGAGGGCAGTGGAGGCGGGCGCGTCGAATTTATTTCAGAGCCCCAGGCACTGGTTCACCAGCCTCCGTGCGATGGATTCGCAGGTGACTGACCAGGCCAATGCACACACTGGACACAGGACGTTTATTTGCATGGGAGTGGACCCACATCGTTGGCGCCTGCCCAACAAGGAAGGGCCGCGAATTCGTGGAGGCAATGCAGTCAGAAGGGGCATGCATTGATAGGCATATCGATTTGGATGCCAATTACAACTTTCTCGAGGCCGACTGAAAGCGAGCACAGCCACTATCGACTGTTTAAATGAAAGCACTGGACGCTTATTGGCTTAAGTTTTTGCCAACCACAGAATCTTTTGTTAAGGAATTGCTGAAAGTTAACGGTTTTTTGTGATCTCCCATTTATCTGAATACGTACTGGGGTACCAGACACGAATATTTGCATAATATAGTTATTTAGTCCCCGAGGAACTTTAAATTAACTTAATTAACTTTCATAGGATGCCAATATTTAAATACATAAGTATGAATTTCTATATTCAAAATGGAAAATTTAGGCGGCAAATTTAGGGCAGCTAATTTTTCTTCATCGCTGTCGCGACGGCGACGTCCTCTCTAAGTCCCTTTGCTTCAGACTCACTCTACCGAATGATACCGGAAGCTTAATTGCCGGGAAATAAGGATTTCGAAGCAACAATATCCGACTTCACACACCCACGCGTACCCTCATCATCTGAACACTTATTCGAGGGTGTGGTATACCGAAAAAAATCCACCCCCATTGACGCCAGAAGAAAGGAGCGAGTACATCTGCAGATGAAACTCCAATCTCTACCCCGTCCGACCAACGAGAACAACAAGTGTACGAGAGTTGTTGACTTTTCGAAAAGGAGTATAGCATGCGCTATACCTGCCCTCTGCTGTCCCTGAAGACACGCGTGCAGACATACGCAGCTGCGCGACTGGTCTCCTTCAGCAAAGGAAACACCGGCAAGGCTTATCGATAGACGAAGGAAAGCGGTTACGATTTCTGAAGACGGATGACAGTATGGTTATTGTGCCAGCTGACGAGGGTGGTGCAACTGCCACGATGGAACAGATTGACTACGTTAACGAAATATTTAATGACAAGGAAGCCTACACACCACTCGCTGAGGACCCAACAAAAAAGCAGGAGGCAGCCGTGAAGAAGGCGAATGTGCTCGTTCGATTGAAGGTGATAAGACTCGATGACGCCAGATTTATGACTCCCAGTGACCTTCGCATCGCACAGGCATGTGGCCTTCCAAAGCTACACAAAGCATAAGCACCATTGAGAATCATAGAACCACTCATTGGATCACCCACTTTTAACCTTGCCAAATGGTTATACAGGCACCTGAAGCATCTCACTACTGGATCAAAATATGGCGTCACATCTCTCAAACTTATTTCAGTTATTCTGACTCAATGGACATCCGATCAGTTTTATGAAAAACTGTCTCAGACACAACCACAAAGCGTCAACTCTAATGGAGAAAGAGTGTCAAGAAAATTCTACTCTCTACCCTAATGCAGGGAATTATGGAAACGATTGCCAGATAATTAAACCGTCTCGGTATCTCCATGATCCATAAACCGGTGTTCTCCTTGCAGGCAATACAATCACCATACTAAAGAGCAGCAAACCAATGTCATTTACCGCGTTCCGTGTGCTAATTGCGTTTGCACTTACGTAGGCCATACAAGTCGACGACTTGGGACCCACATAAACGAACAAAAAGTGTCATCTGTAGACGTGATCTCTCTCTCTCCCGTGATTGCACACGCCGTTGATTTCGACCACCGCTTAAATTGGGACGGAAATGAAGTAGTCACCACGGCTAGCACCAAACAGGTGCAAAAATTCCTCGAAGCTTGGTACTCGGAGACCGACAGCATCAACCGCCACGTCGATCTGGATGCACGCTACGAAGACCTGTGTGCACGGCTCACTGACTTCCACCCACCTTAAAACAACAGCTTCTCATCCGTGCTCGGCCAAGTAGAACTTCACTGATTCTATATTCGGAGCTTTAACACTCCTGCCCTCACTTATCAACATATATACATTATCAACATTATCAATATATATATATATATATATATATATATATATATATATATATATATCAAAGACGTTATACCGTACTTCCGACATAGATAAGATGGAACCAACAAAGAAAAGGGAGACCGGAATGGCCATTTCTGGCTTATTAGCCGTCATCAGCCAGTCATTCCCAATTCCGGGTGTGGATCACCCGAGATTCGAAGCAGCGACCTTTGGTCATTGAGCGTAAAAATCTACCATTGAGCCACGGGCCCGTTGTTTTGTCGGTTGCGATCGGGAATATGGACTATGAAAGTGTGGTGTTCACCGATCTGGTTAAAGAACACTTATGTTCCGCTGTGCCTTGGAGCTCACTTAAGAGCCCTCACGGGCAGTCGCATAGCAACTTGAGATATATGTTCCATCTTATCAACATATATCTCGTCGATGCTGTTCAAGTGGAGGACAGGAAACTAACTGGACGGAGGATTATTGGGCGCACAAACAAACATGCGACGACCGGCCCATTTTGTGTAAACAACCTTGAGGGAAGCAGGGCGCCAGACTACTTCAACTTGAGGTCGGCCAGTGCAGAAACACGAAGTAGGGCATCGAAGTTTGCACTTGCAATGCCATAAAGTCCTTTAGAGCCTGTGGGTGACCTGAAATCTAGGCCTTTATTAATACATATATATGAGCGTTGTAAATGTGAATAGTCTGTCGGAGGCATCATGCGCGTCCCAATCTTTGTAATAATCCTTATCGGCTTCGCGAATGCAAGGGTACGTCACAGGTTTAAAACAGCCTTATTTTCGATGCCTTAATTTAAAATCATGAGATATTTCTGCTTTAAAGTGAATTGATTGAGAACTCGATTAACTGGAGAGGAGCTTTGAATGCAAATACGTTCCCTTAAAAGTCCGCTGTAGATGGGTTAAACCTGTTAAATAAATCCAGACGAAATGAGTACCTTCATTTTTAAATTGCGATCGTATATATAAGAGGTCACACTGGAACACAAGAGCAACTATTGCGCGGAGGATGACAGCCAGTGAACCAAGACATTCACAAATAAGTCGTGTCCGAGATACATCAATTAAATTCCTAGTGTATATACATAAGAATCTGTAAATATTAGGGGGGGGGGCGGTACATATAGAAGCCAGAGGCCTTGCAGCATCTTCACGCAGCAACAGGAACATAGGCGAAAAGGTGCTTGCGAGTTTAGTTCACACATAGGTGGAAAGTATGGTAAAATAATTTGCTGCTTACAGCACACATTAGGGCAGTTTTCGACGGTAGGAAGACGTCAGTATCTGTGGATAAAAGAAAGCTGCTACGGTTATAGACAAAGTGAGGCTGAAAGTTCACGGTTACGGTGCACTCAAGCAAAGTGCATTTAATAAAAGATGCGGAAATGACCTAAGATCTCAATGCAAGACGTCTATGAAGCCGCAATTTACAGTTATCTTAGAGGAATGACCTGAAATTTGAGGGCGTGAGAGGATGTTCAACATTTAATCAGTACAAGTTTATAAAATGTGTTCCACGGACTTAAAAAGAGCACTTGTACTTAGTAGGGTTGTAAGCATGTCTGACCTAGCCGGCGGCCTCGATGACATCACGAGGTGTAGCCCTTCACGTTGTGGGGCGCATGATTGGCAGCGTCAACAACAACGGTTGAACCGTCAACCCACCGTTCATCGCAATGCTAGAAGCCAATACTGTCAGGGTGGTGGAAGAGGGAGGCGGTGAATGGATAGGTCTATGTTGAACTTTAGAAGAGTGGTACTCCGCATCCTCATCCTACCGAACCACTGCCCTATGATTCACGACTCAGAGGGGCTTTAGTGCTGTCGGAGGGCTATGGGCCACGTGGTTGAGCATCAGCAGCGAAGGTTAGGATTCGTACTAAAGTATTACTTTGACCTTTGTTAGACAAGATCCATACATTAGCTAGTAAGGACAGCCACATTAAAAGCACAGCCGGTTAAACAATTTTACGAGGAAATTGCAAACAGGAGCACTGAAAAACGTACGTAAGACAGGCTTGTGAGTGCGCAGTTCGTGCATGGGACTGGTAATTGCTTCAAAGTAGTTCTTTTTAGACGGAGATGTAAAAATATGTACACCTTATTATATATCTCCAAAGATTGGAACCGCGAGGCTTGTAGTAAAGAAGAATGTTTTACTAGGATTAGATACACCACTTTTTGCAGTCATAGTAACATTTTTAGTGAAACAATTACCGATTAACTCATATGCATTCTAAGAATCAAAACGCAAAGCTTTCCGCTGGCTACGATAGACAAATGGTTTATTTTTGGTTAAATTTTAGCGAAACTAAATGAAATCGATGTTACCTAAGCGATCTCATGAAATATGTTGACGATTAGGTAAATTAATTTACCGGGGTTCTAATATTTATTATCATGCAGCATACTGAAGCGAACTCAGTAGTAATGAAAATGTAAGTACTAGGCATTTTGTATCACGATTTCCGACGCCCTTAGAAATTCAGATATATTTAACTGACAAAATAGTCTTCCTTGTAATAACTTGCTAGCACATCACATTTAATATAACATTTTTACTCAAAAGAAGGTTAGATTAAAGTTTTCAAACATTTTTCTCACACCCGCATAATTTCAAGCCCTTGCTGTCATTGTATTCGCATTTTCGTTTCAGACTATACAAGCCCTATATTTTCCATGTAAAGAGAACCATACACTCCTTGAAGCCCTTGAGAAAAAGCGATTATAGGCTCATAATATTTTGCCAAGAATGGGATCATAAGGAGTAATAATAAACGAACAGAGACGATATCAGTTGAATGGACATTACCGACATAGACAAACGAAATTTGTATTTGTCGGTAATTTTTTTCTGCGAGAATATATATATATATATATATATATATATATATATATATATATATATATATATATAGCACAAATATGTTGCTAAGAGTGCAACAGGCAAGACGCAGACAGCTGTTTCACGGTCATTACCGATCATCAGTACATCATATGCCTTGCGGTGAGGGTACATAAAGAAAGCCAAACAAGTGCGTAACACTCACTAATGTGGTAAGGATCTCACTCGATCCCATTTGTCCGCCCGCCAATTGCCTACCGGCGATAAACGAACGTTGTGTCATAGGACACATACCATATATATAGCACAAATATGTTGCTAGAGTGCAACAGGCAAGACGCAGACAGCTGTTTCACGGTCATTACCGATCATCAGTACATCATATGCGCTTGTGCAGTGAGGTACATAAACAGTTAACAGGTGCGTAACACTCACTGATCGTGGTAGATCTCACTCGATCCATCCCGTCCGCCAGTTTACCTCGGCGATAAACGAACGTTGTGGAAACTGGCGGGCGGACAAATGGGATCGAGTGAGATCCTTACCACATTAGTGAGTGTTACGCACTTGTTTGGCTTGTTTATGTACCTCACTGCACAAGGCATATGATGTACTGATGATCGGTAATGACCGTGAAACAGCTGTCTGCGTCTTGCCTGTTGCACTCTTAGCAACATATTTGTGCTATATATATGGTATGTGTCCTATGACACAACGTTCGTTTATCGCCGGTATATATATATATATATATATATATATATATATATATATATATATATATATATATATGATAGTGCGCGGCTCACCGATCTGCTTAAGGAACACGTATGTTCCTTTGTGCCCTGGAGCTCACTTTAGAGCCCTCGCAGGCAGTCACGTAGCGACGTGTAGCACATGTTGACAAAGTGGAACGACAAAGACAAGGGAGACCGGAATGACGATTTCTGGCTTATTAGCCGTCATCAGCCAGTGTGGACCACCTGGGATATATATATAATTTATAAAAGCTTCAAAAAGTAATGAAAAAAGGCTACTAGTTAAATAGTCGTTTTTTATAAAGTGCTGTTTTTTAAGCGTCCAGAAACAGGCATCCTGATCTGAATGAAATAGCTTAGGTGTAGACTGCACAATAATAACTATTAAAACTACAGTACTTTTTCTGAATCGAAAAAGAATTTCACAATTTCGGTTGACAATTCATGAGCAGGGAATCTACTGTACTTGATTTTCAACGTTCACCGGAAATATATTTTTCCCTAGTCATCAGGGGCAAAGCTCACTGTTTCCACTAGCCTAGGAAACTGCGCTTTCTTCTATTTTAGGCTACCAGTTGATAAACTTTTTTTCAAATTCTGTTTAGTTCGTGTACCAAGCCATGGACGCAGGCAATGGGACCGAGCAAAACCAAACTACTTGGACCTCAAGAGGTGTGTTACATACGACTTCACGACTTCTCAAACTAATCATTTATTCCCTGTTCTAACCCCACCCCCACCCACCCACCCCCAAACAATTTAGATTTAAACCTATTTCGGGCGATACCCAAGGTCCTCAACGTTCACCTGCGAGGAAATGAGTCGGATATAGAAGACGGTTCAAAAACACCCGAGGGCATAGCCAAGCGATCAATGCCAGTTATAGGAAGGCAAAGAATACAGATGGATGCAGAGGAGACCATCGCAAACGCCAAAGAACTGTGGCAAATGTCCGGGACTCCAGTCGGTAGCAGATCAAATTCGCTGGCACCAGGCGACGCAAGGCGGACGCTTCCCTTATCCGGGAGCAGTCTCGATGTTAAGAGTGCCCCCTGCTGGCGAGGTTGCAGAGTACGAGGTGACTGTCGGAAGAACAGCAGGCATAATTAATCAGACAGAAGACCAGAAATTAGAGTTTGGGATGGCGATAATGAGAGGCGCGGACCCGAAAACAGACTGAACGGGCAAGGACAAAACACAGAAAAAGACGGAGAAACGAACTCATACACTGATAGTTTAACAAGTCAAGAAGGATCACGAGAAAGGTCGGACCACGAGCTTCGGCTTATTGACAACCTATCCGCAAATAAAGATCGAGACGACCAGAGAAGGCCTGCGATACCCATGACAACCGTCGAAGGGTTGTCTTACACCGGCGTTCGAGGGCCCGAAGATGGGAGCCGCAATGAAGGCGGTTCTGAGGCGAAGTCTATACAAGGTGGCACTGTTCCGCGAGCCTCATCGGAACGATCCACAACTTTCCGACTTCCGGACATTTACCCTCCTCTCTTTCGATCTCCAAGCGATGTGGCAGGATCAGGAGGCGAACGGCAACCAGATTTCCGACCCAATGACAGACAATTTGCAAATCAAGATCAAGACGACCAGCTAAAGGTCCGCGATACCCATAATACAAGTCGAAGGGCTGGCGTACACTGGGGTTAGAGGTCCCGAAGACGGGCGCCATAATCAAGGCAGTTCACAGAAAAGGTCCGACGAAGTTGGTCCCGTTCCGCGAGACGCATCTGGTCAACCGATAGCCTTCAGGCGTCTAGAAATCATAACCCCTTACATCCAAGATTCCAGCGGTGCAGAGAAAACAGGACCAGAGGAACAACGGCGACCAGATTTCCGGCCCATTGACAGCCAATCCGGAAATCAAGATGGAGGCGATAAGAGAAGGTCTTGGATACCCTTAATAAACTTTCAAAGGCCATCGTACACAAAAGTTGAAGTGCCACAAAATGGGCAACGCACTGCGAGTGGGTCAGCAGCGAGGTCAAGTGAAAACGGCATTGCTCCACGAGAGGCATCGGGAAAACCCATTACATTTAGGCTTCCGGTAATCCCTCCTTCAATCCGACACACTCATGACATTGCGGCTGACGTAGAATCAGGAGAAAAACGGCCTTGGAAACCAGAGATCAATCAGGCATGGCCCAAAATGCCCGAAGGTAGGAGGACCGAAAACGAGGGACGTAAGGAAGGCGGCCCCGAGGCAAGGTCAAACGAAGGCGAACAAGAAACAAGAAATGATGCCAGAGAAAGTACAACCTACACTATTCCAGATAGTGCCGCTCCCCTTGTCCCGACACCCAGCCTTCGCGCACAAGGAATACCAGCAGATTGGCGGCGTCCTTACCAGCAGCCCACCGATAGTCAATCCGAAAATCAAGATCGCGAGAGTCAACGAGGGTCTTGGAAACCAGAGATCAGTGTCGAATGGCCCGTATCCCCAACGGGAAGAAGGTCTGAAAACGTGCGACGTAAAGAAGGCAGCCCCGAGGCAAGGTCAAGCGAAGGCGAAAAAGAAACAAGAAATGATGCCAGAGAAAGTACAACCTACAGTATTCCAGATAGTGCCGCTCCCCTTTTCCCGACACCCAGCCTTCGCGCACAAGGAATACCAGCAGATTGGCGGCATCCTTACCAGCGGCCCACCGATAGTCAATCCGAAAAATCAAGATCGCGAGAGTCAACGAGGGTCTTGGAAACCAGAGATCAGTGTCGAATGGCCTGTATCCCCAACGGGAAGAAGGTCCGAAAACGAGCGACGTAATGAAGGCGGCCCCGAGGCAAGGTCAAGCGAAGGCGAACAAGAAACAAGACATGATGCCAGAGAAAGTACAACCTACAGTATTCCAGATAGTGCCGCTCCCTTGTCCCGACACCCAGCCTTCGCGCACAAGGAATACCAGCAGATTGGCGGCGTCCTTACCAGCGGCCCACCGATAGTCAATCCGAAAATCAAGATCGCGAGAGTCAACGAGGGTCTTGGAAACCAGAGATCAGTGTCGAATGGCCCGTATCCCCAACGGGAAGAAGGTCCGAAAACGAGCGACGTAATGAAGGCGGCCCCGAGGCAAGGTCAAGCGAAGGCGAAACAAGAAACAAGACATGATGCCAGAGAAAGTACAACCTACAGTATTCCAGATAGTGCCGCTCCCCTTTGTCCCGACACCCAGCCTTCGCGCACAAGGGAATACCAGCAGATTGGCGGCATCCTTTACCAGCGGCCCACCGATAGTCAATCCGAAAATCAAGATCGCGAGAGTCAACGAGGGTCTTGGAAACCAGAGATCAGTGTCGAATGGCCCGTATCCCCAACGGGAAGAAGGTCCGAAAAACGAGCGACGTAATGAAGGCGGCCCCGAGGCAAGGTCAAGCGAAGGCGAACAAGAAACAAGACATGATGCCAGAGAAAGTACAACCTACAGTATTCCAGATAGTGCCGCTCCCTTGTCCCGACACCCAGCCTTCGCGCACAAGGAATACCAGCAGATTGGCGGCGTCCTTGCCAGCGGCCCACCGATAGTCAATCCGAAAATCAAGATCGCGAGAGTCAACGAGGGTCTTGGAAACCAGAGATCAGTGTCGAATGGCCCGTATCCCCAACGGGAAGAAGGTCCGAAAAACGAGCGACGTAATGAAGGCGGCCCCGAGGCAAGGTCAAGCGAAGGCGAACAAGAAACAAGACATGATGCCAGAGAAAGTACAACCTACAGTATTCCAGATAGTGCCGCTCCCTTTGTCCCGACACCCAGCCTTCGCGCACAAAGGAATACCAGCAGATTGGCGGCATCCCTTACCAGCGGCCCACCGATAGTCAATCCGAAAATCAAGATCGCGAGAGTCAACGAGGGTCTTGGAAACCAGAGATCAGTGTCGAATGGCCCGTATCCCCAACGGGAAGAAGGTCCGAAAACGAGCGACGTAATGAAGGCGGCCCCGAGGCAAGGTCAAGCGAAGGCGAACAAGAAACAAGACATGATGCCAGAGAAAGTACAACCTACAGTATTCCAGATAGTGCCGCTCCCCTTGTCCCGACACCCAGCCTTCGCGCACAAGGAATACCAGCAGATTGGCGGCGTCCTTACCAGCGGCCCACCGATAGTCAATCCGAAAATCAAGATCGCGAGAGTCAACGAGGGTCTTGGAAACCAGAGATCAGTGTCGAATGGCCCGTATCCCCAACGGGAAGAAGGTCCGAAAAACGAGCGACGTAATGAAGGCGGCCCCGAGGCAAAGGTCAAGCGAAGGCGAACAAGAAACAAGACATGATGCCAGAGAAAGTACAACCTACAGTATTCCAGATAGTGCCGCTCCCCTTGTCCCGACACCCAGCCTTCGCGCACAAGGAATACCAGCAGATTGGCGGCATCCTTACCAGCGGCCCACCGATAGTCAATCCGAAAATCAAGATCGCGAGAGTCAACGAGGGTCTTGGAAACCAGAGATCAGTGTCGAATGGCCCGTATCCCCAACGGGAAGAAGGTCCGAAAACGAGCGACGTAATGAAGGCGGCCCCGAGGCAAGGTCAAGCGAAGGCGAACAAGAAACAAGACATGATGCCAGAGAAAGTACAACCTACAGTATTCCAGATAGTGCCGCTCCCCTTGTCCCGACACCCAGCCTTCGCGCACAAGGAATACCAGCAGATTGGCGGCGTCCTTACCAGCGGCCCCACCGATAGTCAATCCGAAAATCAAGATCGCGAGAGTCAACGAGGGTCTTGGAAACCAGAGATCAGTGTCGAATGGCCCGTATCCCCAACGGGAAGAAGGTCCGAAAAACGAGCGACGTAATGAAGGCGGCCCCGAGGCAAGGTCAAGCGAAGGCGAAACAAAGAAACAAGAAATGATGCCAGAGAAAGTACAACCTACAGTATTCCAGATAGTGCCGCTCCCTTGTCCCGACACCCAGCCTTCGCGCACAAGGAATACCAGCAGATTGGCGGCATCCTTACCAGCGGCCCACCGATAGTCAATCCGAAAAATCAAGATCGCGAGAGTCAACGAGGGTCTTGGAAACCAGAGATCAGTGTCGAATGGCCCGTATCCCCAACGGGAAGAAGGTCCGAAAACGAGCGACGTAATGAAGGCGGCCCCGAGGCAAGGTCAAGCGAAGGCGAACAAGAAACAAGACATGATGCCAGAGAAAGTACAACCTACAGTATTCCAGATAGTGCCGCTCCCCTTGTCCCGACACCCAGCCTTCGCGCACAAAGGAATACCAGCAGATTGGCGGCGTCCTTACCAGCGGCCCACCGATAGTCAATCCGAAAATCAAGATCGCGAGAGTCAACGAGGGTCTTGGAAACCAGAGATCAGTGTCGAATGGCCCGTATCCCCAACGGGAAGAAGGTCCGAAAAACGAGCGACGTAATGAAGGCGGCCCCGAGGCAAAGGTCAAGCGAAGGCGAACAAGAAACAAGACATGATGCCAGAGAAAGTACAACCTACAGTATTCCAGATAGTGCCGCTCCCCTTGTCCCGACACCCAGCCTTCGCGCACAAGGAATACCAGCAGATTGGCGGCATCCTTACCAGCGGCCCACCGATAGTCAATCCGAAAAATCAAGATCGCGAGAGTCAACGAGGGTCTTGAAACCAGAGATCAGTGTCGAATGGCCCGTATCCCCAACGGGAAGAAGGTCCGAAAAACGAGCGACGTAATGAAGGCGGCCCCGAGGCAAAGGTCAAGCGAAGGCGAACAAGAAACAAGACATGATGCCAGAGAAAGTACAACCTACAGTATTCCAGATAGTGCCGCTCCCCTTGTCCCGACACCCAGCCTTCGCGCACAAGGAATACCAGCAGATTGGCGGCGTCCTTACCAGCGGCCCACCGATAGTCAATCCGAAAATCAAGATCGCGAGAGTCAACGAGGGTCTTGGAAACCAGAGATCAGTGTCGAATGGCCCGTATCCCCAACGGGAAGAAGGTCCGAAAACGAGCGACGTAATGAAGGCGGCCCCGAGGCAAGGTCAAGCGAAGGCGAAAAAGAAACAAGAAATGATGCCAGAGAAAGTACAACCTACAGTATTCCAGATAGTGCCGCTCCCTTGTCCCGACACCCAGCCTTCGCGCACAAGGAATACCAGCAGATTGGCGGCATCCTTACCAGCGGCCCACCGATAGTCAATCCGAAAATCAAGATCGCGAGAGTCAACGAGGGTCTTGGAAACCAGAGATCAGTGTCAAATGGCCCGTATCCCCAACGGGAAGAAGGTCCGAAAACGAGCGACGTAATGAAGGCGGCCCCGAGGCAAGGTCAAGCGAAGGCGAACAAGAAACAAGAAATGATGCCAGAGAAAGTACAACCTACAGTATTCCAGATAGTGCCGCTCCCCTTGTCCCGACACCCAGCCTTCGCGCACAAGGAATACCAGCAGATTGGCGGCATCCTTACCAGCGGCCCACCGATAGTCAATCCGAAAAATCAAGATCGCGAGAGTCAACGAGGGTCTTGGGAAACCAGAGATCAGTGTCGAATGGCCCGTATCCCCAACGGGAAGAAGGTCCGAAAACGAGCGACGTAATGAAGGCGGCCCCGAGGCAAGGTCAAGCGAAGGCGAACAAGAAACAAGACATGATGCCAGAGAAAGTACAACCTACAGTATTCCAGATAGTGCCGCTCCCCTTGTCCCGACACCCAGCCTTCGCGCACAAGGAATACCAGCAGATTGGCGGCGTCCTTACCAGCGGCCCACCGATAGTCAATCCGAAAATCAAGATCGCGAGAGTCAACGAGGGTCTTGGAAACCAGAGATCAGTGTCGAATGGCCCGTATCCCCAACGGGAAGAAGGTCCGAAAACGAGCGACGTAATGAAGGCGGCCCCGAGGCAAGGTCAAGCGAAGGCGAACAAAAGAAACAAGACATGATGCCAGAGAAAGTACAACCTACAGTATTCCAGATAGTGCTGCTCCCTTGTCCCGACACCCAGCCTTCGCGCACAAGGAATACCAGCAGATTGGCGGCGTCCTTGCCAGCGGCCCACCGATAGTCAATCCGAAAAATCAAGATCGCGAGAGTCAACGAGGGTCTTGGAAACCAGAGATCAGTGTCGAATGGCCCGTATCCCCAACGGGAAGAAGGTCCGAAAACGAGCGACGTAATGAAGGCGGCCCCGAGGCAAGGTCAATTGAACGTAGTACTCCTTCACGATATCCTGCTGCTATCACACCTGTTCGTGATACATCTGTAGGACAAATTAAGGATACTGAACATGCCACGGGGTACCTTGGAGAGCAATTCCACGACAGGGAAAGGGAACTTGGAGGTGATATTGGTACGCAGGCGATTGGGACAGAACCTAATGTGACCCCCCGGTTCGGATGGACACGAAAGACCAACAGGGGACGCCAGCGCCCTAAACCACAAGATCTCCTTATTGTATACGGAGAGGAGTCGAAACCCGCAGCCTATGAACTTGCAATTAATTTGCGTGAACAGCAGGCAAACGAAGAATTATCGGCAGGATTCGGATCTGGAACAATGGAAAGAAGGAGAGAGAAGACAGGAAACTGAGGAATCCGAGAATTAGACCCGCTAGGCTCCCCGAACCAGTGGATTGCTTTCACGCCTTAATTATTGGAAAGAGTAGACTGTTTATACTAATCATCTTTTTGAGCATGTTTCCTAGTTCCCTAATAATTTCTCCTAGACTAACAATCTTACGTCCTTTACATCTTTACTAAACCCCTTAACCACCCATACGACATTGTGCCCAAAATACCAGCCCTATTGAAGCCAGAACTGCTTTTGTGCCTACCAGTCCTGCCCACAGACTGAATTCAGAGTGCTGCAAATGATAGGAGGGGCTTTCATGGAATCGAGGAACGTGAAAGTAGATGGGAGTTGAAAACAGGCAAAAGGCCACGGCCACCTCTCCTACTCTGCGTGAAGACTTTAACAGTACGAGTCAAAAATCCGTCGGGAAAGAAGGGAATAGCCATCTTAGTGTCTCTTATCCTCGAAATCCCAGATAACGAAGAACTGGGATTCGAACGTGGTTTTAGGCAGTCATCGGGTCTCACGCCTCACTATGTGAACCGTGCATCAATCCTCTACCAGTTGCCATCGGGTCCGCTCAATGGAGGAGCGTACATCAGCCGGATTTTACAGTCAAAAATTGAACAGAAATGAACATCACAGCTGTCCCTCGATAGACAGTCAAGTCCGAACTGCGGCTTTGAAGGGGCAACTACAAGCTGAATTGATAATACGTCCTAAACCTAGAGGAACAAGTGCAGTTTTGTGTTTTTCGTGAGAATAGCTGGCATGAAGCGCTACAAACTAGCTGGTTCTGATCTTCACTGCTCTGGTGGGAGTATGTAATATGGTAGACTTGAGTACGATCCAGGGGTAGAAGCCTTTTCGTGCATGGAAAAGGGTTGTGGTTTGTTTTAAGCGTAAACCACTAACCAGGGATTGCATAACTAGACATACAGTATGTTCTATCGCGACGGGTGTGATTGAGGAAAAGGCAAAGCTAGTTTCTAGAGCTGATATATAGCTCATCAACTCTCGCTTGTTTATTTGAGATCTGGGCGTTCTCGCACGTTCCGACAAATGGCGTGACAACCACGGAGCGCGTTTTGGAACCTTCTGGTCTTCGACGTGCTTCGTGTTGAGTGGTCGCTTCTCATACTGGGATCCACGCGCGGAAACTTCTCGAAAGCTCGGGCCGCACGCGTGCGTCAAGGCTTCACGCGTACGCGATGCCGCAGTGCACACTGATTGGCGGCCTGGTTTCCCATGCCTCTTTCCCAGCCCGCTTGGCCTATTTCGGCGTGCGTCGTCACGCCCTCTTATCCCCTTGGCGGCCGCAACTCATTTGCAGTTCTCGTCTCCGTAGCACAGGAAGATAAATATTAAGAAAAAATACGGGCAAATGACTCGAGGCAGCACCAAACCCGGATAAACTTGAGCATTCCCGATCCCAAACGAAATGATATGGCCGAGTATCAGAAGCGATAGGGCGCTCGAGCCAAATACTCACTGACCAAGTTGCCTGGATCGAGGTCTCACGTCTACATGGCCTGGAGCGTAGTCAGTAAGCAAGTAATCATAGCCTGCTAGGTGCTAGTCGTTAGTTGACGCCCTGTGAGACTCCGAGAGCAAAAAAACAAAGAGTGCCGTACTACCTGACTCAGATCGATGAGAGGGTACTCCTATTCCATGCGTGTTCGATGGACTGTCAAACCTTGCTATGTGCTTGAAATGGACAGAAATGAAACGCCACGCTATATTTCACACCCAACAAAATGGCCTGAGTTGAACAAGTTTTCAGTCAGAGAACACGCTGGGAGTGCATAGTTTCGCCAGCCATGAATTAACGACGAATCAGCTATTGGGAGATGGGATAAAGAAATGCTTTTGCCAACCCACATGACGGCTAGAGTCTTCCTAACATTAATCAGCGCATCAGTTCGGGGGGTGAATAGGTGAAGGCGTTATAAATATTGCCTGAAACTTGACAGTTTCAGGTTATTTACTTGACAGGGCACTAAACGACCGAGGTTCGAATTGGTTAAAATGCAATTAGCGCGGCCTCGCACGAGCCGAATACGTTTAAGCAGGTACGCGTGTGTAAAGTTGCAATCTTGTTTGTTTTACAAAGGGTCATCCCGTCGTTGCTTCTTCTGACATCAGGTTCGCCAATTACCCCAAGGAATCCTGAAATGAAAATTTGAGGGAGGGGGTGAGCGTGCGTAAACGGAACACCCTGCACGACAGCTCCTCGCGTCAGAGGGATGTGCAGCTCAGAGTTTTGTTGCAGTTGTTTTCAACTCTGTCAGTACGATTTAAACAACGAAGAGGCATTATTTCGTGGTGTGCATTAAAAAAAGGCATTTAAGAAATGGGGACACCGGGCTGTTGTGGAATAAGAGGAGGAGGAGGAGAGGTTGGTCGAGGGATTACGTATGCAGTAGGGTGGGAGCGAGACTAAAAAACAGCTCAAGTTAGAATATTGAGAAAGGCGGTTCAACAGATGCACGCTTGTTATCCGCGTAGAATCAAGTCCGTGAGACTGTTCTCATTTATCATTAACAAGCATTGGAAATCTAACCTCTTCGTGGGTAGAAAATGTCTTTGGGTGAGGAACCTTAGTGATCCAAACATTGAGTTTACCTCTTTATCTGTTGCCAATTGGTTACAGTCCAATTACTTGGAAAGTACCACAGCTGCCTGCAGAGAGCTGAGGTATGCAGCGAAGAACGTTACGCGCCCCAAAATGGTTTTTCAGCTATACTCCTGTCCTCATTCGTCGACCATTTATTTGTATGGAAGCATGGGGCACGGTAGCTTGACAATACGGTCTGGGGACTTAAGAGCCAAAAGAAGACAACAGGACTATTCTCGCCTAAACTTTAAATGAGAGACGTAGGAGGTGGTGTCCTGCATCGACGACGCTGAGCCGAACCGCCGCCATAGCGCCGGTGGTGCTATCGCGTAAACTTCATTGCCTTAAGTAATAACCCGGTCGTATCAAGTACAAGCGGGTAATTAAGTACAAATACTCTTTGCACAAGGCAGCAACAATAAAAGTGCGATGGCAGCCTGTCTTATGACGAGTTAAACGTACACAGGAGTAACAGCCAGTGAAGGACAGATGCATCAGAAGCAGCAGTCTGATGAATACAAAATTCAGCCCGAAGACGGGTCATCGACACCAGAATCAGGTGACCCTAAGTCAACTTTCGTCACATGACGTGCCAACACTACCCGTATATGCGCAAAAGAGCATCCTCTAACACACTTGAACATATGTCAGGTCATCATCACGTTTGCAACCCCTGTGAATTGAGGGGCTCTCCAAGACGGGTGCCGTGCGATCTCCCCATTTGGGGACAGTCCGTAGAGGATGCCAGTTTTGATATGCCGCCTCATTCCACCTGTTATGTGGAGGTGGGCCCTGGTTTGTGCCCCTCTGATGCGGATATAGAAGTAGAACAAGGCATGTCAGTGCCCACAGAAAGACTCCTAAAAAAAATGTACACGTACAGCTTGGAAACGAAAACCCGGCCCTGCAAAGACTCTGACGGCGAGTTGAGATGGGTCACAGAGGAAGTCGAGAAGGAGCACGAAGCTTGGAAGGAGGATAAAGAACAGATGAGAAGAGGAGAAGA
Organism: Schistocephalus solidus; assembly: GCA_017591395.1. NCBI lineage: Eukaryota > Metazoa > Platyhelminthes > Cestoda > Diphyllobothriidea > Diphyllobothriidae > Schistocephalus > Schistocephalus solidus. The sequence continues at coordinate 6,220 of WEDG01012204.1, read as the reverse complement.
GGAGAAGGGCCTGCCTTCGGATCCACTGCCCAGGTGCCCGGAGTGGAGTCGACGATTGTACCAGTTCCAGTCACACGCTTTCAGGAACTCGAGACAACTAACGGACACCCCCAAATATGCCCCGAGTAGTATGTTTCAGTGCTACGAACCTCCTCACCGAGTAATAGAGAGGCAGGTGAAACTGACACGCGGCAAAGACGGGAACTTCGAACGCCATGAAACAATCGAAATCTTTACAAGGCTTAGAGCCATGGACTTAACAGATCATCAAGTATTAGCACCTTCATCTACTGGCGATTTGACACCAAGCGAGATTAAGACCGTTCCGTGGCAGGTCCCAGTGGTGTCTGAAGTTCAGAGCTCCGTGCCTCAGAAACCGGAGAGGGAGGTGGCAATGAGGGAAGTGAATGCAACAGAGCCGGAGGATGAGAGCAAATATGAAGTCCTTGAGGACAAGGAGCATAGTTTTTCAAAGGGACCAGATAACACAATGACACCACAAATCTACTTCACGGATAAATCAGATCCTAGTACTGAGCAAACAGCCAATCAGGAGGCTTCACAGTGAGCTGACAATTTTTCGGACTGCGATACAGATGAGCATGTTCTACTTCGAAGAGTTTCGTAAAGGACGATAAAACTGTAATCTTTTTTCATTTTATAAATCTGTAAACACTAATGGACAGGCAAAAGTACTAGAACAGCGACCAAAAGAGACATCAAGGACTTGATAGAATTTGATTGCGGTTATTAGGGACACTCAAGAAGAAGGTAAAGGGGTGTTATGCGTCTTTAGTATAATAAAAACAACAAAGCAGTCGATGAAACCATAGGAAGCCAACAAAATCAATCATTTTGACGAACCGTGCTGGTAAAACTGTAATGTAAACATAAAACGTTACTTAAACAGTTTAAATAGCATGTGTATGTTCAATAACTTACGTAGGCACGAATGACCGGATGGGCAGAGGCAAAGAAAGTCGCCGGGGCGATTTGTGCATACGCCGCCACGACGAGTGCACTCACTGCGAACAGTGGGGTCCTCACACTCATCGATGTCAAGGCAAACTCGACCCTTAACGCTCTCCAGTCCTGTAGCAGGCACACCAACACCTACAAGTGAAATCAACAAATCACATAGACACTGGAACCCATTCCTCGAGCTAAGCGCCTACTAGGTGTTGCAAACGTAGTAGTCGGATTACGAAAGCCAGCTTGCATTATAAGTGGTACAAATAAAGGTAAATCAGGCATTTTATGGTAAGCAGAATTTTATCGATGGAAGCGAACAGGCGAGTTCCAGGAGGCAGTTCAGAAGAACCAAGCACTTTATTGGATTGCGTTTCGGTTTCCCACTCGAAGCCATCATCAGCGATAGCCACAGCAAAGGGTGGTAGAAGCAGAATGTGTACAACTGCCAGGCCACCACATGCCAACAAGAAGTAAAAGCGCTCACGTTAATCGCTGGAGCTCATAGTTGATTGCTTGTCGTTTCGTACCCGAGTCGATAATAACCGTGATTTAATCATTGTTGTTGATTGTTGATGTGACAATAATGAACACGAGGGCTGCTAATTAGCTGAGGCCGTTACTAGCCTGGCGACTGCATTCTGTAAATAATGCGCACCTTGTGCCTCTATTACCCTTTTCTTCGACTATCTCTGATGACCGGCTCGAGTGAAAATCCAACAAAGCAGGTCAAATAAACTGCTTATTCCATGGGTTATTTCATCATCTTCTTCTTGGTTCAACAGTTATTCTAAGTCAGAACGGTTACGTTCTCAGACACAGCATAAGCTTATTCAACAATCCTAAGTTAGGAAAAGCATCCTCCCATCCGATTCCTGGAGAGGGCGATCACGGGAACCATGGTTATATTGTCCTGACATTTCAAAATCATATATATATATATATATATATATATATATATATATATATATATTTCGAAGAAAAGAAAATCTTTGGGAAACAATAAGAAACTTTCATAGGAAACTATTCGACGCTGGTTCCACAGGTCGTCTCAGACTTGTAGCAAGTATGCAAAAAACTGTTAAAATTTAAAAAGTGCCGGAAAAATTGAGTGCTGAATCATTATTGCCAATAGCTGTCATTGTGGGTGGACATCTAATCCGGATTGGCTACCACCTTTTCCTTGAGATTGTTGTACACGGCATTCAAGTCGATGTGCCGATTAATGCACGAGTCATCTGAATGAATGGCCTCTAAGAATTCCCGGCCACTCTTCGATGGGCAGAAACCAACAATGGGAGTTTTTCCCATGCAAATTTGTGCCCAGTTTCTAGTGTATACATGGCAACTTGAGACAGGGGGTCTCGTCTCATTACAGCCAACTGAGGTTCGTGTAGGCGTGTAGAGACCGATTCTCCTGTTTGGCCACAATTCACCACCTTGCAACTGCTACACGGAATTCTGTAAATGACTTCTTTTTTATTCAAATAGCCAACCCTTTACTTAGGGTGTACGAGCTGTTTTCGAAGTGTAGTTGTTGGTGTGTGCACCACGTAAATTTGGTGCTTCCACAGGTGTATTTCAACGAGTTCAGACACGTCCTTAATGTATTGAAGTGTTCGCCAGTTTTTTTTTTATTTGGGGGCTTGATCGGAACAATCTACTTCCTTATCATTTTCTTTTAATTCCTGGTGTCTGATGCATCTATGTACAAAATCTCTAGGGTAACCGTCGCTGGAAAACATTTTAGACAAATAAGTAAGTCCAATTTGGTAAAGTTCGCTGGTAGAAAAGTGGGTTTTTGCTCGATTGATGAGGGTGTTGACAGTGCTTTATTTGTGAGCAACAGGGTGGTTGCTCTCATAATGTGGGATAACATCCGCACGAGCTTATTCACGGTAAACTAATGTTTGAAAGGTTCCGTCAGTCTTTTGCTGTACGAGGACGTCAAGCAAAGGCAGTTGGTCGTCAATTTCTTTTTCGAGCGTAGAGGTGATTCCCGGTATCGTCAAGTTAATAATACTTTGCAGTGCTTCCAGTCAATCTCTTTCAACGACGATAAACGTGTCATCAAAAAAGCGTACTCATAACTTGGGGTTAACCAGTGATAGGGCAGTAACGTCTAATTTTTGCATCGTTACTTCAGCCAGGAAGCCAGAGATGGATGACCCCATAGGGGATCCCTTTTGCTGTTGATAGAACTCTTGTGAGAATGAAAAATTCTTTTCTAAACATAAGTCCAAGAGTTCAAGCAAGGCAGACGTAGGAACATCCATTTCATAAGCGTGGAGTAATTCTTCTGTGTATTGCTTGGCAAAATCTAATGGTATAGATGCGGGGAGAAACAACATCGAAAGATACCATTATTTTATCTGCTGCAATGTTGAATCATCACACTTTATCCAGAAACCCTATAGATTTGTCAATGTATGTTTCAAAATTATCTGTCAGTGGATATCATTTGTGGAAAAAGCACTTAGAAATCTTATAATTGGGTGCACCGATCAACGATACTATTGGTCACAGTGGAATTTCTGTTTATTGAACCTTCGGTCGTCCACAGATCTTAGCTATGTTCGGTTCGGTTTGTTACACGGATTTGACAATATCTCCTAATATTTGCTTCTTTCCTGTAAGACACTTTGATATTTTTTTTTTCAGTCGATGAATTCTGTGTTTTGGTAGGATCCGGTTCAAGAAGTTTACAGGCTGACCTATCTTGTAACACTGACAGCATCTTTTTATCGTAGTCGGCTTTGTACAAAATGACCGTTGAAGCTCCTTTTTTTTACTGGAAGAATGACGATGCTTTTGTCTGTTTTGAGAGATTTGAGTGCTTTTATTTCTTCGTGTGATAGTACTGAAAATGGATTTCGGTTCTTTAAAGCATGCACAGCGCTAGTTCAAATTGTGAAACGTTCATAATCTGCAAGAGTTTCCACTGATAAAATGGACTTCAAGTTCGCAAGAAAGTCCAGGTATTTCGAATCGGAAAGATTGCATTTCAGTCCATTAGAAAGTAAATGTTCTTCGGTTATCGTAAGGTTTCTCGAGGACAGGTTTATTACATCTGGCTATCGTTTCGCCTACTGGGCTATATACATACCACAGTTTCCTCGTTTAAATATGACACGTCCATCGCTGTATTGGCCAACAGATGGCAGTAGTTAAGCAGAAGCGGGTTGAATTGTGGTGTCACTGCTTGCATCTAAGGTAATATATACGATCGAATCATTGCCCTCATTCACATAAATAATCAAAAATTCGAGTCCTCGTTAATGCAAAGCAGCACACGCCTGTTGAATAGTCTCTCATTGACTGGCACGTTGGATTTTGGCCATATAAGCACAGTTACGATAGATTCTCATGTGGATTAAGCTCGGGGCTCAGAGATGAGCAGTTCAATGCCTGAAGCTTGTTGTGTCCTGACTGTCGTTTTGTCTGTTAGGTGGTATGCATACTGCGGTTGTCTCGTTTTGCATCCTCTCCCTATTTCCGGTTTTCTTGACCCTGTCTTGACAACGGGCCCAAGTGGAGTGAGTAGAGAAACTGAGGTAGATGCAGTGCAAAGTCTATTCTCACAATAATTCAGTGCAAGTCACAGTCTCAGCGCCGCCCTGCTTCGATGCATACGGTGGACATTGTCGAAATCGATGGTCGAACTGTCGTTATCTCCTTGAGATAGGGACATGTCCACCGTAGGCATCGAAGACACCGTGGCGGCGCTGAGACTGCTTGACTTGCACTGAATTATTGTGGCGGGATAGACTTTGCGCTGCATCTACCTCAGTTTTCTACCACATCGCTGCGGGCCCGCGTCAAGGCAGGGTCACGAAAGGCGGAGATGGGAGAGGATGCAAAACGAGACAACCGCAGTACGCAGACCACCTGGCAGTCAGCGACAGTCGCACACAACAAGCTTCCAGGCATTGAACTGCTCATCTCTGAGCTCCCGAGCTTAATCCACATGAGAATCTATCAGTACTGTGCTGGCACAAAATCCAACGCGTGCCAGTCAGCAATGAGAGACTATTCAGCGGGCGTGTGACTGCTGGCATTAACGAGGACTCGAGTGCGATTAGTTTATGTGAATGAGGGCAAATGATCTCGATCGTATATATTACCTTAGATGCAAGCAGTGACACCACACTCAACCCGCTTCTCGCTTAACTACCGCCATCCGCTGGCCAATAGCAGCGATGGACGTGTCATATTTAAACGAGGAAACTGTGGTATGCATATAGCCCAGTAGGCGAGAGCGATAGCCAGATGTAATAAACCTGTCCTCGAGAGCCTTAGCGACAACCGAAGAACATTTGCTCTAGTGGACTGAAATGCAATCTTTCCGATTCTGAAATGCCTGGACTTTTCTTGCGAACTTGAAGTCCATTTTTATCAGTGGAAACTCTTGCAGATTATGAACGTTTCACAATTTGAACTAGCGCTGTGCATGCTTTAAAGAACCGAAATCCATTTTTCAGTACCATCACACGAAGAAATAAAAAGCACTCAAATCTCTCAAAACAGACAAAAGCATCGTCATTCTTCCAGTCAAAAAGGAGCTTCAACGGTCATTTTGTACAAAAGCCGACTACGATAAAAGATGCTGTCGTGTTACAAGATAGGTCAGCCAGTAAACTTCTGAACCGGATCCTACCAAAACACAGAATTCATCGACTGAAAAATATCAAAGTGTCTTTACAGGAAAGAGCAAATATTAGGGAGATATTGTCAAATCCGTGTAACAAAACCGAACCGAACATAGCTAAGATCTGTGGACGACCGAAGGTTCAATAAACAGAAATTCCACTGTGACCAATAGTATCGTTGATCGGTGCACCCAATTATAAGATTTCTAAGTGCTTTTTCCACAAATGATATCCACTGACAGATAATTTTGAAACATACATTGACAAATCTATAGGGTTTCTGGATCAAAAGTGTGATGATTCAACATTGCAGCAGATAAAAATAATGGTATCTTTCGATGTTGTTTCTCCCCGCATCTATACCATTAGATTTTGCCAAGCAATACACAGAAGAATTACTCCACGCTTATGAAATGGATGTCTTTACGTCTGCCTTGCTTGAACTCTTGGACTTATGTTTAGAAAAGAATTACCATTCCTCACAAGAGCGCATCAACAGCGAAAAGGGATCCCCATGGGGTCATCCATCTCTGGCTTCCTGGCTGAAGCAACGATGCAGAAATTAGACGTTACCGCCCCTATCACCGGTTAACCCAAGTTAT